>VZRE01009491.1:99000-160337 GCA_013396775.1 Cephalopterus ornatus
AGGCGGCTCCGCGGGCCTCAGTGTGCGGCCCGCGGACCCAGAACGGCCGGCGCGCCGCCCCGCCGAGCCCCGAGGGGCAGCGGGTGTCCTGTGGGGCAAGGGGTGTCCTGTGGGGCAGGAGGTGTCCGCCGAGCCCCGCGGAGCGCGGGGAGGCGGCCGTGGCTCCGTGACCCCCCCCCGGCGCGGCGGGNCGGAGCTGTCCCTTCAGCACCCCGGGCGGCTCCCCGGGCCGGCCGCCTTCCCCGGCTCCTGCCTGGCTTTGGCCTCGGCAAAGAGAGGCAGCCCAGCGGAGGGCTTTCGTTTCACTGTGAGAGATGCGAGTTCCCAAAAACTAAGAGGGATGTTTTTAAAGCAGGAGGGGTGGAGAGTGACTTCAAAAAGTCCGTCTTTACACCCCTTCCTGTCTTCCAGTACCCGAGGAGATCAGAGACTGAAATCACAAGTCCTTGGACACTCCTCTCCTGCACATGCAGCCAATCTCAGGCAATTGTCACAGCCTTAGACTACCCCAGTAGTTACATAAGGGACATTTTCTGTTGCTCTGAAATAATATATTGGAAGAAACTGTTCTGAGATTAATTACATGACTAAGCAAATTTGAAGCTTAGTGGATCAATCACAAGGCCTATTTACTGCTCATGTACAACATGCTTATGCTGTTTGAATATAAGCCCAGCCACACAGCGCTGTTGTCTGTGTACCTGGTGGTCCTAGCACGATAAAAATTGCAAGCTACAAATCAGGAAAAGTGGGAGGTTAAAGACAGGTTCCTGGGATTTCATTAGAAGCAAGTCCACATAACCATCTTTCTCATTGACAAGTACCCATGCCAGACCATTTGAAAAAGCAGCGATGTGAGATAGCTGAGCACTGACAAAATGCATCAAAGGAAAACATCTTTTTTTTCTGCATTTTTTATAATGCAGGGGTACATGCTGTCTTGAATGCCCTGAGTGTGCATTCAGCACTGTGGGTGTTGTTCACATGAGGGGAGTTAGGAAATTGGTAAAAATTTCACTTTTTGGTTATTAACACATTGATTTTAGTTACGACTGACATTTCTGAGCATATATTGCCCAGGATTCCACAGCTCATTTAATGAACCGTAGTTCCACATTAACACATTAATATCATATGGAGGTTTCACTGCTGTGTGAAAAAATAAATATAGCTTGTAGGATATTGCACTGTTACTTCCTTTAAGTCTTCTCTTGTATGTGGGCAAATATTGATTTTTTTGTTCCTGATGGTAACATTGAGATTTATTGATCATTTTGGAAAAAAAAGAAAGTCAATTTGTTCCTCCACAGGACACTAAACCCTGACAGTTAGTGAAATATGTAGGTGGCACATGGAGTGTGATGTGTGACCTGCCTGTCTTCACAAATATTGGAAAAATTATTTATTTTATGAGTTATTTCTTTGCAATCAAGAGATTACTTTGAACCTCCAGAATAAAAACTTCTGATGGTCCCATAGTAGGTCTCGTATGCTGCACATAGTACATGTGTCTGCTAAATAAAGAGCATCTGTTATTTAACATCCATAAAGCTAAGAAAGATGGACTCTGTTTACACTTGGGATCTATTTAGATAACATTGTTCAGGTTTCTAAAGCTGCTCAAGTTTTTCTGAATAAAAAAGAATAACGCTATTTTTGCAGTATTAAGTTAGGACATTCATCTTACTGCTGACACATAAGGAGACCATAAGACTCAGAGAGCATGTCAAATCAATGCTTAATAAAACAGCATTAAACTTTCTAGTTACAAGTAAGCATAAAATCATACCAGAGTCTTTCTTTGCTTTTTAATGCTTGTTTGGTTGGTTGGGTTTTGGCGGTTTTTGTTTGTTTGTTTGTTTGTTTTCTCATACTGTAGCCCTTAGTTGATTAAAAACTAAGGGCTAAGACACCAGATGCATACTGTCCTTAAGTTTAGTAAAATGCAGTCTTAGGTACTATGGAAGCAGACCCAGTTACATCCTGATACCGTGTGAGTTTGCCTAAAAAAAAGTATGCAACTTCAGAGGAATACATTGCTTTGGTATATTCTCTTGCAGGCAGTGCATCCCATCCTTTCTTGACCTTGCTTGATGAAAAGAGGACTGAACTTGATTGAAAATGCACCCTATTCCTAAAGGACCTTTATTCTAAATAGCCTAGATGAGAGATAGCAAAAAAGCTAGAGACATGCTTGCTTCACACAACAAAAGATCTCACTTGGCTTTAGTTGTAGCTGGAGCTCTTCTTGCAACAGTGTGAACATCACCAGGACTTGCCTGGTGCAGGGGCTCAGAGAATATGCAATGTACATTTTGCACCTATTTTTGCTATTCTGCATTTTGCAACAGAATCAAAAGACAAAAAAGCCATGAACAGTTCAAAGGGAGTGAGTGTGACAGAGACCAAAGTTTTCTTTCTCCCAGAAGAGTGACTTGAGCCGCCAAGTCACTGAGTCAGTCTCCCTCTCTCCTCTGTGTGACTGGTGTATCTCTGCCAGAAGTATCGCCCTCCCCCACAAAACCCTGTCCCATGGATTGGTGATTTGGACTGTTTCCTGGCATGTAGGAACTGTGGATACAAAACATTACAAGCTGGGGAAGGCTCCGGTTACCCACTTTCTGACCAGTGGTCCAGTTCATAATATTCTGCTAATTCATATTCATTCCATTAAATCAGCTGAAGTTGAATGGCAGCTCATCCACCAAGTGGAGCAAGACCCCAGGTGCTGTAGTTTTCTTACCCTGTTAGAAGATCAGCTGACCCCTTTCTCAAAACTGAGAATTCCTGGGTTGCTATCCATGGATGTAGTTGTATTTACAGCTGTATCTCAGAAGCTCTTGTCAACATTTTAAAATAATAAAAAATAAAATTATGACGTTTTTAATTTAAAATATGCATACATTTAATATACAAAATTATACAAATTGTACATTTGACTAACATAGAAAAATACATCTTGTTAACAAGATAAAATGTCAACATATCTTACATAATTTACGTGAGAGTTACAAATCTGTGATAATAATCAAGTAGACTTTGTGACTTCATTACAATTCTGTATTGTTCCTACTTACAATGAAAATGAATACATATGTACAGTTGATATTAATGACAAATGTCTTAGAGTGGAAAACTTTGCTGAAAAGTTATCCAGAAGGTTTTAATGGAATAGTTAAAATATGAGTGGCCTTTCTCATACTATTGAAACTTCTCACTTAGCTGAAATTAATTTGACACCCAGTCACAGAGTGGTCATGGGTCAGAGTTTAAACTTTTTTGCATTTATTTACAAACACCGCTCCCTCCCCAGTCTAGCTGGTACACCTGCTTAATAAGTAACACACCATAAACCCCAGCCTTTTTGTGCATTCTTTGGTACCTCTTCATATGAATTTGTGGCCCTAAAAACTGATCTTCATGAATTCTGGCTACCACCCCTCTGTTGGCTTTGCAGAGTTAAATAGTTGTACAGCACTAGAGCTCAAAAGGCAAGAACTCCGTACATTATTCATCCAAGATTACTCGTTAATACCTCAGGAGGTGGGGAAATATTTTTGTTTCAGTCAACAAATGTGTGCAGTAAGTCTTCACTTCTTATTTGATTTACACTGTTTCCTTTTCCAAGTTCAAAACAAAAGACAGAAGTGTAATTTATAAATGAGCTATAAAAATCTGTTCCATGCTGGGCCTTGTCTTACATACTGCAAGCCATGTAATGATTTTCTCTAAACTATTTACATATTCTTTAAAACTTGCTTGTCATCCCAGGGAGCAAAACAGAAGACCACCACCAGTCTGATTTTCAGGCCTTCATTTTTTTTCGTTCTTCTTTTTTCCTTTTTTAGCAAATTGCTCTTAATTCCTAGAAGATAAAATTCACTCATGAGCTAAAAGCTTATTCAAGTTTTCCTAGGAGCTGCTTAGGACCATCAGTGAGTACATGAATTGCCTCACGCAGGCTTTTTTGGCACAGGAGTGGTTTTCATCTGATAGCTACATTTTCCCTCTTTTTCAAAAAGAACAAAGTTCAGAGAGTAGAGAAATGTAGTTGTTTGGCATCGGCTAGTGCACACTGCACAGTAACCTCTCACATTGGAATTTCCATTTGCATATTCATATTCCCATAGCAGGAGTCTATGTTACACAGAGAAACAACAGTGATCAGAGATTTATACAAACAACTCCAAATCAAGGCAGGTCTCCACAACTACTAATCTCTCTTTTCCTCTGTTATGTGCATAACCAATGTTAAAGACAGCATGTTGCCCATGTGTCTATCACATGTGAGAATTTCTTAAGACAAGTAGAAGCAAGCATGAAATATTAGTCCCAGGGAAGCCAGTGGAAATTTGCCAGTCACTTCAGTGGTACAAGCATTTCATCTAGTATATTTAAACTTTTTTCTTTTTTTTTCTTTTTTTTTTTTTTTTTCCTGGCTTTAACTGCAACTTGCAACTTTCCTAGTATTCAAGGATCTCAAAAGTAGAATTTAACTTAGCTATATTTTTAATTCACATCCTATATAAGAAACAGTAAGATCTCTTTCCTAACATTTGTACAGGGGCAAAAAGTCCTGTCCATAATCCCATGGCTACTGATTTCTAATGCAAATATATTTGGAGCCAAAGGCACAATATATTTTAAAGAAATTCTGCTAAAGCAGGAAAGAGATTTGAACAAGTTTCTGTAATCCTAAGGTCTGTCCCTCCTCTGCCTCCTTAAGGCACTAAAGGATTTCCAAAGGATTAGTGGCAAAACCCTGTGTGCACATGTCCCTCCCTCCACCCCACAACAACAGTAAATTCAAATACTGAAAACCTTCATCTGCATGTGAGAAATACAGGCAGATTTATGAAACACAAATCAGACTTTCCACTATTCAGAAGACCACAAGGACAAACATCAGCCATGCCTTAGCAGGAGGTTTATCCTAGGAACTCTGCTGTGCATATGAAATATTTCCCAGCAACTGTATTATTCTGAATGTAACATGATTATCATGCCGGAGGCAATCATTTTACTTTCAGCATTTGCTATCCACAGAGGTGTGAAGAACAGAATTTGGGATTTAAAGGTTGTATAAAAAGCCACCTGTAACCTATATTTTCAATATCATCCAATGGTCTATACAGTACAGTATACATAAATAAGTGAACTGCCAAAGAAATCGTATTTTCCATATAACACTGCCCATTTTGTCTATTTAGGATGACAGAAGAAGATCGTATTTACTCACAAAGAACTTTGCAGCATCTTCATTTTGACTAAGGAATTTGGTCAAAGCAGTATTGTGCATATAAAGCAATCACAACAAAGTGCCCAATTTTGCATTCTGTGAAAGTTTAACACAAGATGAGAATACATGTAAAGCATCTCCTGGCACCTTTACCGTAGATAGCACATTAAACAAGTTAACTTCTGCTTAGTGAAAGAAAGTCAGACTCTATAACAAATAGATAACATTTTTCACTGTAAGGCAACTAGAAAATAATAGCTAGGCTCTCCATCTTAGCTAGCAATCTCACACTGAAAGTTTACTGCTTTCTTACAGTGATTTGAGGTAAAGTTGGGATTTTAATTCCCAACCCTCAGCCACATGAAATGCACCCACTGGTCTATCAATTTAATTAATAAACAGACTTTTCCAATACCAGTGAGACAGTTTTCATATTAGGAGGTGGTAGAATTTCAAGGACATCAATGTGGTACAAACCTCAAAGAATAAAGTGTGTTCTACATTCCTTATGCTGATTGTTCTAAAATGAAACCAGAAGGCAGAAAGCCTAAAGTGTTACAAAATGGACAGCTTCTTTATCAACATTTATAATTTGCAGTGGGAGATTGTGCATAAATAGTAAGAAAGAGGCATGATATTTTAGTTCAAAACTTAATTCAGAAGGAAAAAGTAGGGTTTAATTGCCTGTTGTAGAAATGATGTATGTTTTCAGGTGGATAGTATGCAAATGGATTGAAACCTACACATATGTCATTGCTTTATTTTAGGAACTTGTAGTTAAGCTTCAAGTGTTCCCATGACAACGTGTTATCTTGTTAGTAATCGTAATCTAGAAATGCACATTACATTAATCTGGTTTGGGATTCCACAGTTTATTATTCTTCTGCTTCCTTTCAAAGGATATCTGTAATTGCTGGGCAACTACGCATTGCGAAGACAGTGCATCCTAGCAGTTAGCTCGACATTAAAAAAAATAAAAATGGAAATACAAGTCATAAAACAGTTATCAAAACTGAAAGTGCATCACAACATAAGAGGCAGTTTGAGACTGCTGCTGTTCAGGTCAGCACAAGTATTGCCACTGACTTAACAGTGCTGTGTGCCTTTAGTTACAGAACAGATACATACAACTCCTTATCCACAAGTCTTGTGCCTGCATCCACATCTCCCTGCCTTCACAAATGGTACTCGGAGATGAATAGTAGGGATTATGGGTGTGTAATCTGTAGTGTGCAGCGTGATTGCAAAATGTGTTTGCACCATGTGTGCTATTACCAGCCAGTGTGCACAAACCCACCTATTTCAGGAAAAGCACGTATGCCTGCAAATGCCTTTTCTGCAAGTTAAATTCGGTGTGGCCTATTCATACGGTTGAAATTCTCAGAGTATTAGGACACAGCACTTTGATGTTCCAAGTGCCTCTCAGCACACGTGAAGTACATTCCCAATTCCTACTTACTCTTGTAAAAATGCCATTCTGTCTCATTTGCTAAACAGTTTGTACCCTCAAGTATCGCGTCCTCAGAAATACTAAACATCCCAACTCAGATCAAAGGCTCTTTCAGGAATGCTCAAAGCCATACAAGGCTGAAGATATTACATGCCCATGCAGGCAGACCCATGAACACAGAGATTGTGCTTAACTTGGTAATTGCTTTAAAATGCAAATGCTGAGATCCCAAGAAAACAAAACAACACTCAGTCTCAAACCACACATTGGGTTGGCCCACATGGCCAGCTTCCACTAAAGGAGGTGGCTAAAACATCGCAGATGGTAATTCAGGGCAACTTCTCATTTTTTTGCATAATGTAGCAGCTGCAGTCACCACCAGGGCAAAGCACATTTCATCAATCCTTTGGAGCTCTACTGCTTCTTCTGTGTGACTGATACATTCTTTCCTGGACAAGAGGAAGGAGAGAAAAAGAAAAAAAAGGAAGGAAAAAAAAAGACAAAAGCATAAGATAAGTATCTGGATTTTCACAGTTTAAGGATTTGCTTGTTATTCATTCAAGGTCAAAATGAAACATTTGGGAAGCACTGTGCCTAGGTGTTTCCATACAAATATAGTATATTGGCAGCACATTGTAGAAACTGAACTGTTGAAAACATATTGAGACATTCTCCCATGATTTACTAATTTGAAAAGTATATTCCCTACTTTTCCCTTCTGCTACTCCTTCTTATACACAAGACAAACATCCATTTGTCAATATGGAAATCAACACTCCCTGCCGTCATCCCAACCCTGTTCCATAACCCCCTTGGCAGGGATCTACAGAAGCAGTCTCTTGGATAAAGATCAATCCAGGAATGAAAGCCATCATAAATCCAACCTTCTAAGTAAGTCCTATTTCTATAACTTTTCTCAAAGAAATATATATAATCTGAATCCCTCCTCAGATATTAGGTTTCAAAGCATGCAAAATATTATATTAGGCTGTCATTATTACTGTTAAATATCACCAGTGATGCACTGTGTGTGTACTTAACTCTGGCTGAAACTTGATGTCTACTGGAGGAACATACATCTTAGTACATCAGGAGTATGGGAAATTATAATAACATACAGAATTTAAAAAAAAATATTGTTGTTGTTGCTGTTATTATTATTATATAATATATACACTGGTGATAGTAATCAACATATCCCATTCACCAACATGCCCCTCAAAACAGAAAAATTAAAAACTGCGAAAGAAAAGAGCCTTTATGGCTTGTACTTTAGGATGGAAAGGTTTTTCCAAGCATGAAGAACAGAAATGAAAAAAAGTCCTGCAGAGTGGGGCAAAGTAATAAAGGGGAGGTCATTATTTTTGGGGAAGCAACTAGATGGGGTTATTGTAGGACACAAAACCAGTGAGATATGCAAAAATCAGTCACTGAGCAAGAAGAGTGCCAGCTGAGCAGGAGCACATCAAGGAGTCCTAGTGATGAGAGGCATTTAGAGTCCTTACACATCTCCTATTTCAAATCTCTGTCTTGGATCAGAGGGTGGCAAATGTTCAGATTTGCTTCTGATTCAAAACACCACCAGAAACTTTCTGCAACCTTTGTAAGATGTTTTACATTATTTCTACCTCTGTTGTAGGTGGATCCAAACAAAACCGGTTTTGGAATTTCTTCTCTTTGTATTATCTAATAAAACTCTAGGCTGTACTGCAAACAAAGTCCATGGCAGTTCACTTTTATCTCCAGACAGAGAAAGGGAACACTACTAGAGCCTCCATAGATCATCTTCTTTTTAATTAACGTCTTTGTAGTCCAAGTGCAATCAAAACAACACCCAACAGAAGACACTTTCAGCCTTTGCTATCCACACCTTCCAAGGACTTCTCAGGACATCAGATACTTCTCCATTCGTAATTAATATTACAAAGAGAAATGCAACTTAGTAACAGCAGAGCTGGTTTCGTATTTTGGGATGGTCTGAAATACATTCCTGTCTCTCCCCTTCTAGTCATACATGAAGTCTCTTGTCTGCGTTCTCATCACTGTACATAGGCACTGGAAAAGATCAGAAGGGTGAGTCTCTAGGTCCTCCTAAAACGTAGCCTTATTTCGGAAGACAGAGAGGTTGTAATTTTAGTTCTTAAATTGCTTGCACAGGAGACACCCATTGTTGCCAGCTGCCAGTTTACTGATTTATTCAAAGGCCAGAATGTCCCTAAAGTTTCAGGTGCAAAAATTGGTGTGGCCAGAATAATGGAAATCTGATTCAAATTGCATTCATTCAATGATCTTATGGGGTTTTTTGCACTTTAGTGGTCACATCTTTTATTAACTAATTATATTTCCTTTCTTGTTTGGTCAGATTCTTCACTTTCACATTCTTTTCATCCTCTTTGTCTGTCCTTGCTCCTTCCTGCATGATATTATTCATCCCTCCTTTTACTCTCCACCTGAAGTCTTTATGAAACCTTGTGCTCCTTGCAGTCTTATTTCCCTGACATATTTATCCTCCACTCTTGTCTTATTCTTTTTTTTCATAACACTTATCTATCTAAGCAGTATGGCACATGAATGAATTGTCTTGTAATTACTCTGTTGAGAGAGGAAGACTGTGTAGTGAAATGCTTGAGGAAAACAAGAAAGGTCTTCATGATGTCACTTTACGAAAGAAAAATACTGACCAAGCATTTCCAGGGCTTAAACACAAAGCTGCAGTTTCCAATCATACATCTCAGTGATTAAAAAACCAGCTGAGTCTTTTATCAAAAATGGACCTAAAAGTTTCAACATGGGTATTTCTGATGCTCAGAAATTTGTTGTCCTCCTATTCTTTGGTAGGGCTAAAGCGCATGTTTGAGCAATGATGCAGAGGCCGGACTTGTGCTCCTTCACATCACAAGCAAAATCAATTTCAGTCACCAATCCAAAGAACTGCTAATGTAGAAGGTCATTAAATAAAAGAGACTTGTCTGTGACATTGGAACCTTAAAGGAAATCTTGCAACATAAAAGTGATGACTATGCACTGGTCTCTAAGCCAGGACCGCATCATTTCCAGCATAACAAAGATCAGTGATCCATATTCATGCACTCACTTGATGTTCTCCAATCTTTTACCACCCCTGTGAGCCACCAGCATTTATTTTTTCTAGCTGCTCCCAGTCCTTCACCTCTGTACTTGTTCATCCTGTGCTAAGTATCAGGAAACTGTAAGATCAGGGCAAAGAACCTCAGATCAACCTACTCAGAGCAGAGTCAGTTTCAATGTTAGACCAGTTTGCTCAGGATTTACTTAGTCAAATCTTGAAAACCTTCTGGGAGAATGCACAGCCTCCCTGGTCAGCCTGTCCCACTGATGGGCTGGTCTCATGAGGTAAATACTTTTTCTATATCCAGTCTGAACTTCTCTTGTTCCATCTTATGCTCACTGTGTCTCACCCTCTCACCATGCCCCACTGTGAGGAGCCTGGCTCCATCTTCTCTATGATTCTATGATTCCCAGTTGCTTCCTCACAGATTCAGGGAGGCTGCTGTGAGGTCCCCCCAAACCTGACTCTTCTCCAGGGTGAACCACCATAGATGCCTTGCTCCTCACAGAGCAAGTGCTCTACTCCCTCAAGTATCTAAACTACCACTTTTACTGAATCTCAGCTTGTTCAGAGACAGATGATACAAAGAATACAAAGTTAAAAATAGTACCGCTCTGCATAAGTTCATCCACCTCAGCTCATCCTGATGGAACAGAACTAGTGCTGACCATGCACCTCTTCCTAAAGACGGCTGTCCTGTTTGACTCCTCAACTCCAGTTAATTCCCTGGAGAGAAGTCTGTACCTACTGCTAGGGCCCATGGTCTTCATCCCTTGCAAAGCATAGGGTGGATGGAAGCCACCTTGCTCCCCTTAAGAACAGCAGTAAAAGCTTTGCAAAAACTTTCAGAGTGTGCATTAAAGTTGGAAAGGAATGAGCCAATATAGAGACTTTTAAGAAAAACAACATTGGGGCTGGAAGGACAAAAATTAAGAGCTGAAGGATGGTACACACATTTCCAGAATTTCTATGGTATCTTCAGAGAGTGCCTGTGCTCATTTTTAGAATCATTTAGACTGGAAAAGACTTTTCAAGTCATTGATTCCAATTGGAATGAACACACACACAGGATCATCTGAAAGAAGACATGAAATATGGTGATACCTCTGTAAAAATTGTATTTAAATAATGCCTGATATCTGGGGTGAATTTAGGTGGTGGACCATCATGCACTTCCAACTGCTCCAGTCTGACATGAGAGTAATATCAGCTGATGCCTACTGGAAACATTGCCTCAGTATGTAACACAGCATTAAAGATCTGAAGTCACCAGTACACAGCAGCTGCTCAGCGCCTCAGCTCTAATGTGCAGGGCTAGAAACACCGTATTTCCATTGGTTTGTATCACTAGAGGTATTTAAAATAAAGAAATTCCAAAATTTCAGGGATGAATAAAATTTATTTATATTCAGCAAAGAAATATATATTTTTGCTATTGTGAACAAAGATTTGAAGAAGATACTATGCAACACCAGTTTTTGCTGTAAAATACAAAGGAAGTACTCTGCTGTGTCTCTGCCCTTATCAAAGGTAACAGATTATCATTTCTTTAGTACCATTGAAGCACCACTGGTTTCTACCACTATTCTAAAGCTACAGTAGCACAAATGAGTGAAAATGCCAGGCATGAGAGCTTGTGCGGTTCTTTAATATTTTATAATGAAATTACAGGTATTAATTACAGGTAATTACATGGCCTAACCATGAGCATCCAGTCATTTTATCATTTCTATTAATTACAAAAAAATCAATGTGTCTGTGGCACACACACACTTTAATAGAAAATTATCTACCATAAATTGTTTAATGTGTGCTTTATAGTGCCTTATTTTAAAATAAGGCACTTCATTTAGAAAACTTTTTACTACCTGGGAATAGAAAAACTGGCAAAAAAAGAAAGGAAATGTTGCAAAGCTGGATTGTACCATAATACACATGGGATCCCTCCACTGTTTGGTAAAGAAATGCTGTATTACCGATCTTTGCAAAAACATTTGGTTTCTGTGTTTAGGAAAAAAAAAAGAAAATCAAATAGTATTCAGTGTAGTCTTCTCATTCAGAAATTGCTGCTTCTAAAATTCATTTCTATTTGATGGATTCACGTCAGAGCTCAAGAGGTGTGAATCTCATTAAACTCTGAATAAAGACATATTGATCCTAATTATAACCAAAGGCCAAAAGAGCTTTCCTGTAACTCAGAGGAAAAGAATTGTATCCAAGGGGAAAAAAACAACAACCAACTAACCAACAACGAATGTTGAAAGCTACAAATAAATTCTATTCTCTTAGAATGTTAGAAAATGAAATTATGTATTTCTACATTTTTGTGCTTCATAAAGGTATTGAATACTAATCAGTGTTACATTTATATATCTGATTCAACATCATTGCTCTGGGTTTATGCCAGTTTCTTTCTTATGAAACTAATGGTGTAAGTAATGGTGTAACTCCAGAAAAAATGAATTCACAAATGAGAAATGAGGCTTGTCTTACTCAAACTCTATACTAAATACATTATTTTCAGTAACAGTAGAATACGGTCAATATACAACATACAAGCAGTGCTGCTATTAAATGTTACAAAGCTCTTCAAAAAAATGGCAGACATACACAGAGACAGTCATTTCACACTGCTTAGAGAAGAACGACTTAGGAGTCTTAATTAGGGTTGGGTAACCACAGTGAAGAGGAGTTGAAATGTTAATCTTATAAATGTGCACAGGCAGTTGAACTTGCTTCCCTGATGAAAATCATTCTGGAAGTTAATTTCTTCTGTTAATAGCCTATCAATATAGACATAATATATTTGCTTTCAAAAGTGTCTTCTAGAACAATATCCTTGCAATTCTTTACAGCTCTGAGATGCAAATGCTTACAGAAGAATCCCAATGTCTAACCTCCTGCTCATCAAACATCCCACAACTTTGCAGACAGGCAGCAGTAACATACACACTTATGAGATCAATTGCTATCCCAAAATCTTGAACATGCAGCCAAAGCTAGACAGCTTGCCAAGAGGCTTAGATGCTAATATGAGGCAGTTCAAGAATTTAAAATGACAAAGTAGGAAACCTTGAAGACTGATCACAGATTGTTGGAACACACATACACAAAAAAGAAAAACCAGCTGGATTTTTTTTTTTTTAACGGTAGAGTTCGCCCAGTGCTAGTCCTAATTAAAGAGTGGCCCTAGTCCAATTTAAAACAAGAAACAATTAAAACACCCTTGTATTCAAAGGATCTTCCACAGGACTCCATTTACTTTGCCCATTTGATTTTCATGTAATGGCACTGCCTCTTTTATATATCCCAGAGCTTTTATTAGCCTTGGAAAACTAACAGAACTTATTAAAAACAGGCTTTTTTTTTGGTAGTAAATTATGCACATGAACTTAGTGTTATTTACATTTCTCCCATTAAGACAATCATAATGGATTTAAAGGCTAATGCAAATGAGTTAACATCATACTGTAGAGACAGTAACAGCATGACACATCCAAATACAATGGCAGAGTGATACCTTCTGTATAGCAGGCACATCGATTTCAAGAAATATCTCAGTAATGCAATGCAGGACAATGAAAAAGCAAATTCCAGAAGAATTATCTGGTCAAGTCAAAAACAGAGACAATCCCCAACATGTGCATGTTTCACTGAGGTGAGTTAAAGAAATGAGCATTATCCTAAAATTTTCAACAGTAAGAGATGATAACAACAACCCACAACAAATATTTCACACCTAATGTCATTCACTTAGTGCTTTAAGCACCATAGCGAATCCAGTTACGACTGGGACATAAAGCGTTTCTTCCAGTGCTGAATATGCAACACAAACAGGTTGAACCACAAGAGTCCCAACAGCTCCCCCCCTCCCCACCAAAAAAAACTCCCAGGTAACAGAAGCACATTCAACTTGGTTATTTCCAAATCCTTTTCCTTATAGTTTCTCAGAGAGGCACACTTAACATAGAAATCTTCATGATTAGATTCTGCTGGTACTGTGTAATATCATTCTCACAGACCAGAACACCACTGCAACAGACACATTTGCAATCAGTAACAGCCATGAATCCTGTAAAAGCCTGCTTCACGCCAAGGTGGTGAGTACCACCATGAAAATCCAAGAGACCTGCTGGGATTGAAGAGCCCAACTTGTGAGCAGGACAAAACAAGGTCCTTGGACGTAGAGGCCGTTTGAGCCCTTCAGTCTCTGGAGCATGCTGTTTCTTTACTAGATGGCCTTCCCAGGCAGTCCTATTCACATTTGCATGGATAACAGCTGCCCAGAAGACTGAAGGTTGTACTCAACTAATGCACAGTAACCTTTGGGCCAGACGGGCTTTGTCCTGAGGACAGCAGTGATGCCTGCAAATGAAGACCTGCCCACTGTCCTTCAGGGATTTTAATTATCTGAAAAGCATTACAAATGTCCTACAGAAAACCATTCATTTAAATTATTTGACTGAGGGAGAGTCACAGGCACATTTTTTTTTTAAAGTCAAGGTCCTTAAGGATGGCTGGCTCAGTACGAGACAAAATTTTATGACTCACAGGAGACTGGAAAAATCAGCAGCAACGCTGCATATTTAGAGTTTAATGTTTAGTCATCAAAGACCCTTTCAGAGTTATTGCCTCCTCCTTAGACACATTTTTTTTTAATTGCTACAACAGAGCTGCAGCAGTAACAAAGAAAAATCTCCTAAAATGCACAGTCACACAAGTAACTGATCAGCAGGTTTGCCTTGCTGCTGTCAGTGTAAGAAAAACAGGCAAGTGAATTCACATTTCAGCAAAGCATTTTTTATCCCACTACCTCTCCAACCATGCGGGAAAAAATGATTCATGCACATCCAGCTCAGATAAAGCATCAATCTGACAAAGAGGATTTCCAGATGCTCTGCACCCCATAGCAAAAGCTTAGGAAGACGGGAGCACACAAATATTTGAGCATATCTGTTTTGCTTTGTTTTCCTTGCCTGATCTTTACAAAGTTCTGTTAAATGCCAGAATAACTGCTAGAGTAGGTCAGGTTTTATTTTTTTTTTTTAAGTAATAATCAAAGCAGTATCTTTACAAGTCTGTGAGCAAATCATAGGCTTTCTGCTCCCAGATCAACCCACTGCAGATTTGTGTATCAGCCTGCACAGTCCTGTCTGCAGAGACAGTGGATGGACAGCTGTGGTTGCAGGAGCACCAGGGTGATGGTACCTTTGAACACCCCATGGCAGAGCCAGGCAGTCAGCTTGTCACCTGTAAAGCCTCCAGACCAACAGTGAATCTTGCTCAGCCTCAGTAGTGTGAAGCCTGCAGAGTTTAATAACTGCAACACATTGTTACTGCAACTTACTTTAATGAACCGCCAAGAGTTAAAACCTAAATGGTTTTATCACAAATCAAACTACTTGAAAATTATTTATTAAAAGAAAAAATTTGCTATTCCCATTGACATTTACAGAGGCAAAGCAAGTTTCCCTGCTCTGGCTTTACCCCTGTGATGGAGGATTCGGCATACAGCATATGACCTACATAGCAGGAAGTCAAACTTTGTTATAATCCTGTCCCCCTGAGCACTGAAAAATTTGGAGATCAGACAAGATGAACGCAGTGGCCCAGATTCTCTCTGTCATTTGGGCAATTTTGCATTGCATCATTAGTCCTAGTTCACCCTGCAGGGGCCACAGTCGTGGCAGTGAGCCACAAGGCCCGTTGTATTACCATCCTCCAACTCTACGGATAGGGAAAGTGAGAGGATGTTCACCTTCTAGGGACCCGCAGCTGCTAAAATGTCACTCTGTAGCTGCAGATTATAAATACAAATTACAGCAACCTTTAAGCTGCTATAACTTACACTGGTAATATCTGTATTGAATTTAAGTACGTGCCTGGGACACACGTGCGCCCGGGCAATTCTCCTGTCCACACTCTTCGGCCCAGTATCTCTACTCAGATGCAGACCTCAGGGTCAATCATAAAGCAAGCATGGGAAAAAGCACAGGAAACCAACATGTATTTCATCTACTTTTCCAGTACTATCATATTAGCTACTATGTCAGTCAAGAGCTGTCCTGGAATAACCATGTCCTCCAATACCTTTAGGACAACTGGGATTTGTAGGCCATCTGACTACAAGCAGACTCGTGCTCTGTGAAGAGCTGCAGGTGACCCACATTTACACCCAGGGATGGTGTAAATATTTCTGTGTCCTCTCTTCTGCCTCATTGAACTTTGCACCCATGATATCTAAAGCAAAGAGATGCAGGACCTCCAGGATCAGGTGCTGACCTGTTATGGTTTCTCTGTGGGGTTACTGAAAGTAATTTTTTTAATGGCACATTTGACTTTGATGACACTGCAGAAATCACGCCTGATTTCCTGCCAGGTCCTCTTCCCTGTTCTTCAACTATACTCCTGACAGGCTGACAGAGAGTGGGAGTTAAAAAGAAGTTACTGCTCCAGGATTGTCTCAGAGATTGCAGAGCTCCTAAGCTGCTGGCTCTTCTACAGATCTCATTAGGCAGGATGCCAAGAAACTCAGAGCAGAGTATCCCTGCTCATAAACTCCAACGCTGCCAACTCTCTGTTAGCCCACCAGGCAGAACGAAAAGAAGCAAGAGTCTGGAAGCTCTGGAAATGTGCAACTCCTTGGCACCCTAGGCAGCCAGAGGATCCTGACAGGATTCCTCAAGCTGGGAACCCCAGAACTTCTGATATCTCTAGTTCTAGATGTCATTAACTTCGGACTAGGTAATGATTATAGGCTCCTTCCAATTGAAAATATTCTATTTTATTCATTTTCATTTCAAATCAGAATAACATCAAGTTAAAAAAACCTATCAAAATCCTCTGAAAATTGGCATGATCTTTTTTCATGTTGCATGACTTGAATAATGGGCTGTTATGGCTGGTGTTCAACACATCTTGTGGTCCCATTCCCTAAATATACAGATTGTACCATTAGTCAGCAGACTGAGCTTGCATCACATTAATTGCCTTTTTACCCATCCTCTTTTTCCCAGGTATTCAGGCTCTCTCAATTTAAATTTCAAAACCAAGCCCTTTAGGGAAGAACGTGTTTTGTGGGATTTAGTATCTTCATGTAAGCTAAATTGAACAGGATTTATTTTTCTGAAACTGCTGCTACCACAAAGCTCTATATGCAGGTCAGCGGGCTTATGTAACAGTGATGCATCTGGCTTTCTGTCCCAAATAAGACAGAATATACTGTGACTCCTATATAACCTTGTGCACTGCTCTTTAAAGGCTCGTATCCATCTTTATTTTCCTATTAAAGGAGACCCACTGAAATGTCAGTCTTCACTTTTCCAAAGACCTGTAATTGTTCTCTCCCTGGTCCTTATAGTCACACAATAGGTCATTTTCATTTAGCTTTTTCTAAAATTCACTAGTGCCCATTCATTCAAGTTAGGGTGATTTTTTTCTTTCTTTTTTTTTGGAGGGGGGGAAAGAAAATATTTTGAGTTAATTCATGTTAGTTGTATTTTAATAAAATGTTTTAAGCTCAGTTGTTAACTTGTGATTTCCCTCCAGCACATTTTCCTGCAGCTACTTCTTGCTCTGCCTTTTCCTTTGACCTTGTCCATTTTGTCACACATCCACCAGTCACCACAGCGAAATGCTCATGGCCATAAGCAGGGATCATTTGTGTCCACAGGGCACAGCATGGAGGAGACTATCCAGTCTTGGATGTCGTAAAAATCCTTTCTCCATTAAAACTAGGTCAAGGTATCTTGAAGGGAACAGCAGGTGCCCAGCTCTCTTGCTGAAATGAAGTATGCACAGGTCCATGGCATGCACTCATACATACTTAAGAACAGCAGATGTCTACAAGTAGACATCTATCCAATCTCAGTTCTAGATCAAGCACGTAGCTCCAGCTTGTAACTCCAGCCTCCAGCTAGTGTGGAAATGAAATCACTGACTTTCTGTAAATATGCAAATATGGTTAAATGCAAGGTGATGTACCAGGAACAAGGTGTGCAGCCCACACCTGCAGAATGGTAGACCATGTCTAGAACAGCAGCAAAGAAAGATCAGAGGCTCTTCTAGCAGACAAGTCAGCATGTCCAACAAGCACAAACCATAAAGACCAAACAGGACTTGGCAGGTGAAGTAGCAGGCTGATTGACAGACAAGCCTTTGACACCTCTCAGGGGTACTGATGCTGAGTAGCATATGTGAAGAAGGATTTCCCTAGCATTACTCCCAAGTCTGAGACTTTTCAGAAGAAATAGTCCATTCTGTAGATATGGCTTTATATATTTTATTTTTTTTTTTGCATTTAATTCCATTTTTACTACAAATAGAACAGTGACACTAGGGCAGGACAATAATTCAATACCAAGTCCACGAAAACCAGTGGTTTTATCCACAGAAGGGTAACTCCAAAACTCCCTAAATTCACATCTGTAATAATATTCAGAGCATGGCCTGTAAAGTTCATGCACAGAGCAGGCTCATCCCCTGAGCAATTTGATGCTCAGTTAATATATGCAGTGCTATACTAAGCCCAGTTAATCAACACTATCTATTCTGAAAGCAGGAAAAAACCCCTCTGTATGTCTATCACACTCCATCAGCTTTCCCCGCTCACTTTAAGCAATTAATTTCAAAGACTTCCTGACTAAATTAACATAAAATGCAACCTTCCCTCATACACTTTGCTAAAGCATTAGACAATAATTTTATAAGGATTTCTTGGAGATCAACAGTGATAGAGAGATACCAGAGATTACCCTATGCCTCCACTGCAGTCCCAGGAATTTTTGAGGGCAGCAATTTCCTGGATCACCTCATCACCTTCAATCGACTAACACGCATATGGAGTAAGAATGTTATTTACTGTCAGAGATCTTCTGTGTCTGTCTGCAGAGAGATGGCTATGGATACAGATAGAACAGGCGGACAGGAAGAGAACAGCTATCAGTGGGAATATACTCTGCACTGGCGTGGCCTCACGTTGAATATTGTGTGCAGTTCTGGGCACTGCAACATAGGAAAGATATTAAGCTGTTAGTGAGTGTTCAAAGGTGGCAATGAAGATGGTGAGGGGCCTTGAGGGAAAGCCATGTGAGGAGCGGCTGAGGCCACTTGGTGTGTTCAGCCTGGAGAAGAGGAAATGGAACCTCATTTCAATTACAACTTTCTTGTGAGGGGAAGAAGAGGGGCAGACACTGTTCTTTTCTTTCTGGTGACCAGTGACAAGACCCAAGGGAATGGCCTGAAATTGTGTCAGGGGAGGTTTAGGTTGGATATTAGAAAGAGGTTCTTCACCCAGAGGGTGGTTGGGCACTGGAACAGTCTCCCTAGGGCAGTGGTCACAGCACCAAACCTGACAGAGTTCAAGAAGCATTTGGATGATACTCTTGGGCACATGGTGTGACTCTTGAGGATTGTCCTGTGCAGGGCCAGGAGCTGGACTTGGTGATCCTTGTGGGTCCCTTCCAAATCAGCATATTCTGTGATTCTGTGACAAAAAACTGCAGTTGAAAGATCAGCAAAACTCATTGGAAAACCTCTGGAAGAAGGAACTTCAATCATTTGCAAGGGGAGAAGCAGGTGGAATGATCTGTCTGGCTAAGATCTGAAGTCCAGGCTTCTGATGGTCAAAATGTTTGGTTACTAGGGTTTTGGTTTTTTAGCGGGGACTCCAGCTGGCAAAACTTCATGAGCTAGCTCAGTTCTAGACTAATGACTTAAGCAGGTGGTGATATATTTGTGCCTTCCAGTTAACGAGTTGGTCTTGCAAAACCTCCTCACACAGATCTGTTCAAGAGTGTTGGAATGGGAACAACATATCCAGGAGACTTACAAGATGAAGCCCAAAGTATGAGGACACAACAGTTGTGTTGGCAACAAGCTACTGCAAACAGTTGCATAAGCTGAAGAGAAGCAAGAGCAATAGTTCCAAGCGTCTGCTTTTAGCATTATATTTACAGCTTCTCCCTGACTGTGCATATATTAAGCAGATTGCAAACTTGTAGTGAGTGGAGGGAACAATCTGGCTATTTATAAGGCAGTTAACCTTTAGGAATGACCTTTGTTTCAACATTAAACAGGTCTGCTTCATGTTCAGAGTACCAGCATTTTCATCATTTGGAAAAATCAGAAAATATCTCATAGCTCCCTGTGAAGATTGCCAGAAAGATGGTTTCATCCTTGCACTCAGAAAGATCTTGGCTGATATAGACCATATAAAGATGGAGTAAATGCAACGAAGCACAGACAGTGGCAGAGAGAAGCAACTCCAGAGCACATGGCAGGATGAGGCAGACTTTTCATTGTGGAATATTCCCATTGACTTTCTTCTAATCAAAACGAACATGCCACACCTACCTTTGTTCAGAAACTACCTGCCAGCGTCAGCTATCAGCTGGACTCCTCATATAATTTATCTAGTATTGAGCTGGAACCAAAGAAACAGAAACAATAATGGTTGGCATGACATCATTTTTCTGACCCAACTTCAGTGTTTTCTTGTTTCCAGGGCAACTCACAAAACCCATGCAAGAAAATCCCTGTCATGATTTAAAAAAAAAAAATATATCTTTTTAGATTTGTTAAATCCATCCATTAAGAAAAGGAAATGAAATAAAATGAAATTGAGAGCTGCAGTAACACTGCCATAGGATAAACACAAGGTTGTCATTGACTACATCTGTGGAAACAATTAACTGAAAGAACAAGACACTGCTGTTTACAGAGGTCCAGGGCTGATTTACTCAGGTTATTTCTATCTTAGCAAGTGACTTCATAAAAATATTTCAAATATATTGTGATACTGCACCCTTATTATATCTACTTTAATTTGATTGGCTGATTCTAAATCGACTTTCTGATAGAGGACCATAGAAACCAGAACCTGCCTTCCATTCACTTTCAAAGATACAAAAACAGTGAAGCAACCTTTGGTTTTCTCCAGGGAGAACTTGTGATGGTCGCAAATTGCATACTAATATCATGAATTATTCAAAATCACAGCAGGTAACAACAAACATTCTGTTAGGTGTAATGATACAGCTTAAACATGAAAAAACACACAAGAAGCATAATTAACTACTAGAAAAAGCAGAGTTCAACTAAACAGCAATTCCACTGTTGCTTATGCACTTCATTGGTGGATGGTTCATGCCACTAACTTCAGCAGTGCAGAACTGCCCTAGCCCCAGAAGACACACAGCTTCAAAGATTCCCTCTTGCTGCACAGGAAGACAAACTGGGAGGTTTGCAAGAAGACCCACTACAACCATTCCCACTTCACTGTAGCAAACAGGAGAGAAAAGTCTCCACATGCTTTCAGTTTCTTTGTTCTCACTGGGAATATTTGGAGAGTCATTTGAAGCAGGCCATACTCCTCTCCCTCCAGCACATTTGTCCAGTAAAATCTTGCCCCAGCTGACTAGGATTCACTACATTATACACTTTTAGCATCAATAATTCCAGCCCTGTTTTCTAAATGTGAAAAGTGGGGGCTTAAGTTTAAGAAACGTGCGCTCTGCCATTCAGCAAAGCACAAGGGATACTTCATGGGACTAATTAGTACCTCTTCTACACTGCTGTCTGACTCAGTGTAATGTAAGGTAAGTTGTAATGATGCATCTAGAAAAAAAAATTTCAATTCCAATTCAGGAACATAGAAGTGAGGCTTAATATTTTCATGCTCTGAATTGTTCACACAGCAGTTGTACAAAGTGAGGTTTTTTTAAAAAGAAAGCAAAGGGGAAAATCACACATTTCCAGAAAACTAGTGAAGATCAGTCATTCAGCAAAGTACAGATCCCCTGCAACCTCTATCTCATGAACTGTACAAAACAATATCATTTAGGCCATCTAGGAAGAAGTCATGACACATTTCCTCAGAAAAGTGTTGCACTGCTTATGAGGAGAAAATTCAACTCAAAAAAGAGGAAAAATTAAAATATAAACAGCTGCTGCAGCGCTCTTTAACCATTACAAATTATCTTCTCTTTTGACTGAAGGCCTCATGTTGGAGATAATGCATCTAGCATATTTCCACCTATACCTCATTCATTTTCAATTTGCATGAGCATCTTGAGGAGTATTCTTCCCCTCTCCCACCTTTGACAACACCGAAGATTCTGAATTGAAACAAATAATAATGTGAGCAAATTACAAATACCCAACCATTCCCTGTGTCCCACCAACAAGGGAGGAACACCTTTTCTTTCAAGTTGTCTCCTATCTAATTACATCAAAAAATTAGAACAGAATATTCCAATTTACTAAATTACTTCTGTCAAGGATTCAAGCCACCAACTGCTGTCTCATGAGCTGTCCTGCAGCTGTGTGAAACAACACAACAACCAGCTAAAGCAATAGCCTCCTCTGTGACCTGGAGGAGGGAGTGGGCACAAGTTTGTGTCTGAAGTTGTACGCTACATCTTCTACCCCCTTCCCCTTTCTCCAGAGGAGAGCTCATTTCACAGCCAAACTTTTTAGTTGGTTCTTGAGCACAAACAAAACCACCTTTGTGCTGGGAAGGAGGCAAGGAAAGCAATACAAGTGGAATTGCTGATGCAGAATCTTTCTTTCCCTTGTTCCCCTTGCGGAAAGCTGCCAGGACAGCAGCAGCCCCTTGGTGGGAGCAGGCTGACAGTCTCAACAAAGCAAGGCACAAAACTGATCAGGCTTTTCAGGGACAGACAAAAAGGAAAAGAGTCGGGACCCTTCTAAAGCAATAAGACGTTTCCTTTGTAGGACTGAAGGCTGAATGAAGGCTCACAGGAGACTACAACTTTAACTCTTTATTTATTTCACTGGTTTAGGCTCGAGTGGTATTTCACAGGCTTGGCCAGCAACTTCAGTTGGTAGCACAGATGAGCTGTGGCTACATACAGAACTATTTTGAGGCTTGACTTCCAATGGAAATGGAGTTTTCATCTTTACTCCATGATGCCTACACTCACTACTGCCTGTCTTTTACTTGCATTCCTTCATTACTTTTGAACCCAGTGGCCATATTTAACTAAAACCAACTTAGAGAAAAAGCCTCAAACTTCCTAAAAGAATTTCCTACAAGAAATAAGTGCTTTCTGAAAACTCGGAGGCCTGATGAAAGGAAACAACTCCCACAGCAAGCTTCCTCACTATAAAAAAACTAACCCAAGTTAGGATTTTTCCCCTTGTAGAGTTCATGTGGGTCCTCTACAGACCAAAATACTGCAAAGCTTCATCTGGGCCTCAATCCCCTGGAATAACTATGAGAAATATTCAACTCACAGGCAAATCCATTTCAGAACTTTGTTGCTTCTTCTCACTTGTAAGTTCTCATTCCTTTATCATCAAGACAGATCCCCATGACAGACTAGCATTAGCATTCAATTATGCCTGTTACCACTCTGTAGTCTGATCGTTTCTATCATGAAACAAAGTGCCTAGTCCCCACTAGCACTGGGCTCTGTGCTTCAACAAGTGCATTCAACAACATGGACTTACCCTAGCTTCACAAACCTTTTCTTGGTTTTCAAAATATCCAAATAATGTATGCATCCCTGAGAGCAGGTTTACACCCAGGACCCATACCAGGCTGTCTTTGGACAGTGTGATGCAAGACTGCAACAAATGAACATCATTATGTGCCACAATGCATGGAGTTTCCCAGCGAATTGCACATCTGTAATTACTAGCCTGTTCCACAGGAAATCAGCGTCAAGTGCCAGCCTTTCTCATACACCCCAATTCAAGGGCCTAATCCACACAGGACCAAGTGTTCATTCAATGAATCTAGGCATTACCTTAATCAGGGTGCTGGGTGCAAGAATCCCTCAATTATTTTATTTATGTAGATAGCCAGATCCTTCACTGTCTTTGCATTGGTAATGCAAGGTTACTATAGCAACATCTGTGACCTGCATGATCAAGATAGCAGAGAAGAGCTGATGGATGGATTGATGTATTTAGAGCCTTGAATAGGAAACTTTAAAGATTAAAGATTAATACTCTATGAAAATCATATGTACTCTACTCATGTTTTTATATTTATCCCACTTCTCCTTTTTCAAATACATTTATCTCTAAATACTAAACTAGAGTATGTGGTACAATATATTAAGACAACACTATTTAAATTTACTTTAAATTTACTTGTTTATTTTCCATTTTCAGTTTAGCACAAAATTAAACTACTTCATAAAGTCCAAAAACTAATGTACATTTTACACTATGTTTGACTAATTTATTAGCACCCTGTAGAAGCTAAAGTTCTTAACCAGATTTGCAGATTATTTAGATTTCCACAATATTTAAAATAAATAAATTCAGAATGAGTGAGCCAGCTTATGCAATATTAAGCTCAGAGACCTCTTCAATTTGCTTTTAATTTTCCTGTGCTTAACAGGTTCTTTTTAAGAGTCACTAACTACCATTCAGCTAGAGACTTGCTTGCCAACAGTCTACCACAAGTTCACAACAGATCAACATAAATTTAAATGTTTCCTTGACAGCTCTTCAGCAAACAAGAGAAGACATTGCCCCTGAATCTAAGGCTGGATGAAAGTTGCTCACACGACCAGGATGGTGACACAAAGGAGTTGGATGTGGAGGGAGGTACTGGAGAACTGAGGTAATATTTTTTTCTTTTGCTGGATTGTTATTGAAATACAGGCTCATCCACTGCAACAATGTCAGGCAGCAAGCATAGTTTTAGTCTGTGCTTCCTCCACTACTGCTGCCCGAGTGTGCACACATGATCATATATCAGAAAGGCACGGGTAGTTCTATCCACCTTTTAACTGCTTCAGGTCCAGTACAGGGAAGAAATTCTCATCCTAAGTAGACAAGCAAAAGAGACAAAACAGTGGGCCTTCAAGTGAGACTTAGGTAGCATATAGGTCATATGGTGACCTTCCACACAGACACAAAATATTGCTTCCATGAGACAGTAAATAAATGTTCATTGTTCTCTCTTAGGCAAGTTCCTTCTTTATTTGTATATATGTCATGCTAATATAATTCTTCTTGGAGCCAACTTCTTCTCCCAAAGGCAGCAGGATTACTTTTCTATTTTCAGGAAGGAGGGGAATTGAGCTTCAAAATAGAGTGCGTCAAAGCCAAACACTATATAAAAACCCCAACAGTATCAGTGGAAGAACTGATGGGGATGAACTAAATCCACTGTAAGAGTATTCCATCACTACAGTCTTGACACAAAATGCAGAGGCTGTTTTGTCCTTGGAGTCTCATAAAGCAGACAGCTTAAGGGATTCTTGGACTGAACAGCACTGTCATCAGATGGTCAGTTGGAGTTGTTTCTTTTTTTTTTTTTTTTGGTTGCTCTGCTGGTTTTTTATCTTTGATTTTTTAGTGTCGGCGATTTAGCTAAAAGAAGAGCTTTTGTGTCTTCTGCATTTGGCATTTTCTTTCTCATTGTTCCTATTGCAATCTGTGGACAGTATAGGAAGGATAGGCCCCACAAGTCCAGTGAAACATTTTATTATATTAGTCCACAGCCATTTTCCAACAAAAACACTTATGTCAAAGATACCCAGTTGGGAGTGTGAAGGGAAGAAGCTGATTAAATTGGGCCCATCCACCTGCTTTCTCAGTATTGATAGAGTTCTACTTAATTCCAATCAACTTGCATAATTGACAGCAACCCAAAAATCATTGCACCATATGTCTAACTTCACACTTTTAACTTTTAGAATTATTTCCCTTTGATATTTTAAGGCTTTTGGCTAAGATTTTTAAAACTGCCTTCCCTAGCCTCCCAGCTATAATTAAATGGCCTGCTTTTTTAAAAGTGCTGAGTATGTCACACCGTCACAGAGGCCTGAATGGTACTTAGTGCTTCTTGGTTGCAGTCTTACATGTCACAAGTTAATCTTCAGAAAGTCTTAGACTGCATCTCTTGCAACACTCATATCAACCACCAAGGAAAAATATTCCTGTGCTCCCAGCATAACAGAAAGATGAGAAGAGGGTTTTTTGGCCCATCATCATTGCACTCCCTTGTGCCTTTGAAAATGAACATTACCTCTCCAGCTAACATGATCATACATCAGTTGTTCTCACCTCTCTGCACCCTCCTGTGTTCTAAGCCTTTTATTTTAATTGACTTAAGAAAAGTACAGCACACTGGCTAACAATTAAAATCTATCAACATCATTTCTGCAACTTTCCTTCAAATCCTAGCCCCTCTCTCCCATCTTTCAGAAAAGGGTCAAATAATCTCTAAAAACAAGGCAAAGACAAGGAAAAATATACACAGATGTATCAAAGGGATGCCTAAAACTTCTGTAATTTATTTTTGTGTTGAAAGTTTCACTCACTTTTGTTGATAAACCTAGACTAAAATATCTTATCTAAAATATCTGTCTAAAAAGATGTCTAGTAAAAGTCCCTGATGGTGCAAAAACTGGATTTTTTTTCCGTTCTACCAGGATTTGCATCAACAAATAGCAATGCTGACACCATCTTCATTTTAAGGGTGACTTTGCAGGTCACTCTTGAGTCTAACCTGGGGTCTAAAGCACAAGAAAATTGGGTTCAGCTTCTTTCTCCTCCCCAGACTTGGGAAATATTGGGAAATTCACTCGGCCTTTCTGTGTCCTGATTGTCTCCTTGCAAAAACAATGATGTAACAAATACTCCAGTGTTTAAATGCCTGCCTAACCCCTCAGTTTATCTCTAACTTTAGTGAAGTGTCTTTTGATATTGAAGTTCATGAAATTTCATTTTATACTTAAACATACACTTAAGCAGGTTTTCTGATAGGCCATTGCAGTGTAGTGTATTCCCATCTCTATGGTGATACTACAAATGCTTGAAGCTATATAATAATGTGTTAAGCTCATGAACTAAGTCAGTATTTTCTTTCTTAAATCCCAGGCAATCATGTTCTGCCTTTGTTAAAGAATCCATGTGGTACTTGTCTGTGCGTGTCCAAATTGAAGCCATTAATCTCTCCTGTTTGTCACCTCCAGATTAAAGTGGTTTTGCTACCAGGGACAGTGCAGTGTGCTCCTGATGCTGAAAAAAAGCTCTCTCTCAGGAGCCACTGCTTATGTGCAAAGGACAAAGCTTGAATGTTTTATGAGGAGCATCGCAAGGAAGAAGGAAATTGTGTATTCATTCAGTCTTTGATCCTGCCTTACTGAACTGAATTTTCCTATTGACTTTAACAGGAGCTATTTTATTGCTACTAAAAGCAGGCAAGCAAGTATTTAATATACCATTAAAAGCAAATAAGTTTTTGGTTCCAAGTTACAACAGCTTTTTCAAGATTGTGTGATCATGAGAACAAAGACCATGTGTTTGCAACTGTCTGAAAAGTATCTGATTACGAAATTTTTTTGGTTTTGCTTTTTTAGCAAATACCTGCTTTTAAAGTCATATCCTATTTTTGTGAAACATATTTAGGAGAAAGGAAATATATTTTTTAGACAATTTTAAAATATTTTGGTAGACAGCACTGAATACACATTTGTTGTCATAGAACCTGACCTCCTGAGGTGTTTGAAGTTATCTTTAGTGATTTACAAAAACAGCTAAAAGAGTTAAAATGAAAAAGTCTGATCTGATGGACTGAAAGCCATCACCAGCTGGAGAGCATTTTTCAGTTTAGATTCTCTTGGAAGAAATTCATTTTGCCTACTGCACTTTTTTTATCTATAGTGCAGCAAAGAGAGAATGAACGGGAGATTAATTTCAAAAGTGCAAACTAAACACTCAGGCCAACACATTCAATCCGAGTGCAATTTAGGGATTTAACCAGTTAGACAACTGTCTCTGTAAATTTGTAAATTTAGCACTGCAGACATTACTCCTCATGTTACTCCTTCAGGAAATCACTGAGGCCCAACCTGGGAAGAAGGGAATCACTAGCATATTGTGCCCTGCATAAATGGTGCTACATAAATTAATATAGAACTTAAAGAGAAAAATTCACCAAAGTTACATTTCTATCTGAAAAGTGTCCCATCTACTATGGTTGAAAGCAACACCTACACTATACAGTTAATGTAAGTATATGTTTCTTAGCTAAAGCTTGAGTAAAATTTTTTCCTTCTCTTGCTGGCTGTAAAGCTCAAGAAAGCTGACAGACCATCCTATGCAGCCCAAGAGAAGTGTTACTTCATTACTTGCTTTCTTCTCTTATTGCTCACTCTGCAACTTCCCTCAGATGAGCTCTAAACAAAATGGGAAAAGAAGATCAAAAGCATGACTTTGAGTGTCCGTCTGGGAACCCGGCATACAGAACTCTAGTTCTTCACCTCTGGAAAATCCCTCCACAACCCTTCTTAATACTGGATCAATTTATCCCTGTTGCAATGTGAGTCAAACACTTCTTATAAAAACCATGAAATAAAAAAGTATTGTCCACCAGCACTCACAAAATTTTCTACTTTACCCAAGACAACTAGTTTCCTTCATCGTTAGCTGTCTATTCTATTCACTAGAGTCTTGTATGGTATTTGCCAAGGCAGTTTTTCATTTTCTCTGACATAGTTCAAATAATATCTATGTTAAAAAAGGGCCTTAAACTATAATAAAGATTTTTAAAAAATATTAAATCTGCATCTGTTGAATATAATTGAACATAATCAGAGACTAAAGATTTTGTTTGAAAAATTTCAACTTAATCTTTACAAATGTTATTTAAAAATAAGCCAGCAAACACGCAGAATCTGCTGTATGGCAATAAACACACAAGAATACCTGCTTTGTCATTTAAATGAGTAAAATTATTTTGCCTTGACTAGCACACAGCATAAACAAGGAAGACACCCCTCTCATTAGTCTGAATCAAGATTATTTCATTTTATTTTTTCATATTTGTCATCAAGACTAATGCCTCCTGAAATTGAGTGAAATCAATGGTTTCCCCTTCTGATTTCAAAGGCAAAAACAAACAAACAAAAAAATTAAACAAGAATCTGTTTCCAGTGAGTAAATTTGTGTTGTGTTTGTAATCCAGCAGTCGGACTGATTGTATTTTTATGGCAATATACAGCACAGCCTCTGCCCTTCCTGTGATACATACTGGGCACAGACACTTCATGTGGGAGGCATGTCCTGGAGTAATAAATCGGAGGATCTCTGCTCCGGAGACAGAGCAACAGCAAAAAGGGAACATTACCAAGCACTTTCATGCATGAACCTTTGTCATTCTTATCTAGGTAACAAATTCACCTTTAGACCTAAGTACCTATGTTACAATATCATATATATTATTTTAAGATGAAGGGACCTGCCACAGCTCCCTGGTGAAGGCCTGGCTTGTTGGCCTGTCAAAAGCACTACAGAGCATTTCAAAAACTGAACCAGTGAAAACATTTAAACAATTATCATTACTTACTGATATCAGCCTAAGCATGCAGACACGTGTAACGGCAGGCATTTATTATTTCCATTTTTGTTCTAGGATATGTCTAACACAGAACTGCCCAGGTTAGGGGGAAATCACTAGCTCGTGATTACACACATAGCCAGTGTTGTGTAATGGCTCTCCCAGACAAACTCTAAGTCAAACTCAGGTCGTCACACCTTGCAGATCAAGCATTCTTAGTAAGGAAATCTGGTCTTCTCACTCTCTTCCTTCATTCACTACAGGAACCTGACTTTTAAAGACATTTGAATCAGCATAGAAAGACCTGACTAAAATCTCTTTACCAGAGACCCTCATTCACAGGCCAGCATTTTTCTTGCCTCTAACTTTCTTCAGAAAGAGAAATCATAACTTTCTCAACCAAACTTCAAAAGATCCTCCAAACTTTGAACCCATTTACATATCAGTTTTATTGAATCCTCAAAGCAAACTTTGCCATATCTGAGCACTCTTCCATTTTGCCCTTATTTTTTCATTTTACAGTGAATAAAATTAGGTCCTGATCTCCTTATCAATCTGTATGAAATCCAAATATTTCAGTGTTAACAAGGGCAGGAGGTTTGATTCTTAAAACTGAAACCAAACCCCGTTGGGTCTCACTTTACTTAAGATCCCAACTCCAACTCCATCTGCTATTGCTTGGAACTTGCCTTTAATGAGGCACTGAAGCTGTGTTCACTCAGACACATGATATCTGGTCAGGAATCACTAGCAGATGCTTCAGTTAAAAAAAAAAAAAAAGTAGCACTAAAGTACTTTGTGCATTTCTGCTAAATAACCTTAATATACTACTGACCCCTTACAGGTTCTTAGGCATAAAAGTGTCTCTTTATTAGAATACATCTGTATTTAAATTAAACATGCTTTTGCAAAAAAGACAATAGCATGGGCTCTGACAGAGATGTTCTGGGAATAAACATTGGCACTAACTTTCTCATGAAGAACATAACTGCTACCTTATAAGAGGTGGCAACGGGCCAGTGCTTTTTAGAGCAAGATTGAGCATCAAATCACGTGGCTTCCCTCCTACAACTGCACTGGACACTTGTCTTCTCAGAAAGCAAGCCAGAAACACCAGCAGTCTGAACAGCGATTTGAAACTGACACAGAGGGATTGAGTTTTCTAAGACAGTCTGGAAAGAGATGAAATATTAATGGCAAAATAAGTGAGTTTCCTACAGTCTTTTTAGCAATACTACTCCCTATGCAACATTTTCTGATACAATACTACACCAAGCTAGTAAATGAGTACTGGATTCTTTGACCTGAAAGGAGTTTTATTTGATTGAAGCAGCAAAGATTGCAGTACTTAGTGTGCTATGTAGTATGTATATGTAATATCTTTCCATCTTAGGCCCTGTGCTCTTCAACATCTTCATAAATTACTTAGATGCAGGACTGGATGGGATACTAAGCAAGTTTGCAGACAATACAAAATTGAAAGGAGCTGTTGACTCCCTCAAAGGCAGGGGGGCCCTGCAGAGACACCTTGACAAATTAGAGGACTGGGCAATCACCAACCGTAGGATGTTCAACAAGGGAAATTGTTGGATTCTGCCCCCTGGATGTACATACAGGCTTGAGAATGAGATGCTGGAAGGCAGTGCCAGGAAAGGGATGTGGAGGTCCTGGTTGATGGCAAGCTGAATATGAGTCAGCAGTGCCCTGGCAGCCAGGAGGGCCAACTGTGTCCTGGGGGCATCAGGCAAAGCATTCCCAGCTGGGCGAGGGAGGGGATTGTCCCACTCTGCTCTGCACTGGGGCAGCATCACCTTAATATTGTGGCAGTTTTGGACACCACAATATAAGAAAGATATTAAAGCATTAGAGAGTGTCCAAAGGAGAGCAACAGAGATGGTAAGGGGCCTCGAGGGGAAGCCATGTGAAGAGCGGCTGAGGGCACTTGGTGTGTTCAGTCTGGAGAAGAGGAGACTGAGGGGAGACTTCATTGCAGTTACAACTTCCTTGTGAGGGGAAGAGAAGCGGCAGGCACTGATCTCTTGATGATCTCTGGTGACCAGTGACAGGACCCAAGGGAATGGCCTAAAGCTGTGTCAGGGAGGTTTAGGTTGGATACTAGAAAGAGGAATGTTGGGCTCTGGAACAGGCTCCCCAGGGAAGTGATCACAGCACCAAGCCTGACAGAGTTCAAGAAGCATTTGGATGATAACGTCAGGCACATGGTGTGACTCTTGGGTATGGTCCAGTGCAGGGTCAGGAGCTAGACTCGGTGATCCTTGTGGGTCCCTTCCAACTCATATTCTGTGATTCTGTGTAATTCTGTGATTCTGTAATATAGGGTATACGAAATGAAATAAAGAGGAGAAATACCATGGAGTTTTCTTTTTATCTGTAACACTTAGATTACACAGGAGTGTCAGACTACTTGTGAGTAAAACAGGTCTTCTTGAATCCTTACCATTTAAAGACTTTAGTATCTCTTTCAGAAATTTCTAAAACATATTTTTGGCAAAGTACTTCATGGCCTTACTGCACTAGGTTTTGGCATCTGGACTCCTGCTAAAAAGAGCTCACTAAAAATCATTAAATTACTTATAAATTAAATCAGTTGTTCCATGCTAAAAATTATTATGTCTTCAGGTCTATGATCTCAATCTTTCAGGGAACTGAAAGTGTTAATCACATTGAAAAGAAGTTCTCTCTTTCCTGTGGGAGAGAATACTATAATATATATCCTGGACTTTAACAATTATCCTTGACATAAAAATGCTTGTATTTAAAAGCCCTTGAGAGAATCCTGCACCCTTCACAGGACCTGCAAAGCAGCAATTAGTATCTGTGAGAATTTCTCATGGCATAGAAAAGAAATGATCTTGCCTGTTGTAATTTTTAATGGCAGCTCCTAGCTCAGTGCTGTGGAGAGACCCCTGGAGCAGAGACCAAATGGAGGGGGGCAGCAAAGGGACAAGATAAAATAATCTATCACATGGCTATATGGTTTATGGCATTTCCATATTTTTTTCTCATACTCCTATCACCCACACATACAGTCAACAGAGAAGGGAACAAGTATCTGCAGTGGAAATTATGCTACTGAATTTCCAAGGACAGATGGAGGGCATTGACAGGAGAAAGAAAGGGTCAAGTAGCATTTTTAGATCACAGACTGAATCACATAATGCAAGATGATTAACATACCTGCAAAAAAGGACATACAGGCAAAGCAGCAGGAATGATGACTTCACGGAAGTTGTTTTGAATAATATTAGGGTTAACTCTAGTTCAGAGAAATAAACCTAATCTTGGTGTACTTAGAGTAAAAACTGCAAATGATGCTCTTAAAGAGCTGCAAAAACAGACTCAGAAATTGCTTCAGCATTTAGGAGCCAACAATGCATGGAGAAGGCTAAGCAGTAGTAATGCTACCAAGCGCAACCTGACCTAGTCTCATCCCAGTGCTTATCACAAATAACTTGATGTCTGCTAGGGGCTCACTGAGGGAAGAAGCACAAATCCCAGCCGAAGCCAACGTGTGTCTGAGAAAGCACATCACATATTGTGTGCCGGTAACCAACCTTGGTGTGCCAGTAGACTCTAGTTGGACTCTAACTGGACTCTAATTGGCTAAGAGAAACTGATGAGCCCCCAAAAGAATTTCAGGAAAAATGACAGGAAAATATATGTGCAATACCGTACCATGTTTTCCAGACCACAGAGCTTCGTGTTTATTTGCTTACACCACTTCTAAAAAGTGAAGAAAGCATGAGAGCATTAGAGGTGTTCAGGGAGCAGCTCACCCATCTCTATCAAATTATGCAGGTCAGTGGTTGGTCCACATTAAATATTGATAGAATAAATAGTGTCTTTCAACAAAGACTTGGGTTACGTTAGCACTTGCTAAACTCATGGCAGACTTACACAATTCCTCATCTGGGTATAACCATGGCAGAAAACTAAAATAGGTAATAAGTTAATGTGAAAAGCACATGTTTATATTATTTAATACAGGATAAATAATTACCTTTGGTGGTCATGAAGTCTAATGTGGTTATTAAAGAGTAAAGTATGTTTCATAGCATCTACTTTATCATGATTTGATTAGATGGACTTAAGGGCAAGTAAATCGTCTGTCAGACTTGGAGACAAGCAACATAAAAGCCTCTCAGGCCCTAGCACAGTCAGAATTCAAATGGTATTCAAATGGATGACTAGAAATTGTCCTATTAAAGCTTTCTAATATATGGTTTCAAGCTTTTCCTCTGGTTCACAATCACCAATTACTGCAGAAAGGCAACAAGAGACAGCAATATATATGTAAAAATTGAAAGCCTAGGCTAAGTATATTAGGTCAAATCCTGCAGTCATTACTCTTCTTCCCCTCCTCCCCACATGCATATTTAGATAGCTGACTTGCTTAAGCATCTTTAAATAATTAAACACCTTTAGCATTCCAGCAACTCTCAGGCTATTTTCAAATAAAAGATACATTTCCAGGCTTTCACAGAAAGCTACTAGCTTGGTCTGCCTGGGCCTGTGATACAGAAAGCCATAGGAATTCCTCTGACTTGACCCAGTGTTCATTGCATAAATGAAGTGGCACATATTCATGCCAGCTCCCCTCTGACTGGGGCTGTGCAGATAGTCAAATTGTCTTTTAAGTCAGTGTCTACATCTTCAGTCCATTCAGTTAATTTTGATTATTTGGACTCAATTTCAGCTTTTCACAGCAAAGTGCAATTTAATCCTCAGGAAGCAATGGATTTCAAGAGGACTGCTAAAAGAATCAGCTCTTAGTTGATGCTGAGCAAGGGCAACAGCCATGAAACTGCAGTTTCTGCTTGCAAAAAATTCTCCTGAGTACCACAGTATAAACGCTGACCAAAAGAACCAGGCACAAACATACGGCAATTACGAGCAATAATAATTCTTCAACTACTTAGTGTGATGAAACATAATTTAAACAGCCTAAAGAGCTGTTCCTAAATATGCGTGTCTATACAAACATCTTAAATCATGAGTTACAGAAGTTATTGTATTACAGAAATTGTTCTTAGTAAAGAAAATGGTACTACTATTGTCTTTAACAAGGCAGGACCAAGGCCTTGATAAGAAGATGGAAACAACATTCCTCTGAAAGTTCATAAGTAATTTCAGATAACATATGCATAAATACAAATGACAGGATAAGTAGAAGTGATATTATACTCATGGGGACTATGTTTAGGGAACTGGGAAGGGCAGCAAAGACATATATTTAAAATTAATTATGCATAGGAAGACGCTGAAGAATTGCAAAGAGTAAATAATTTTTGTCTATGGGTAATAGTAGCAGAGCATCCTGTGTACCCTTAATACTGCATCCATACCAAAGTAGTATAAAGAAGATAGTGTCCTAAATCTATACATTGATAATAGAATGCATTTTCAATGGCAAATTATTTCAGTTTTAATAAGAAAAAAAAAAGGCAAGTGAACCTGACTCAGTCAGCACACATGTGCTGGTTAAAATGAGCACATACCTGGAACCAAGTAAATTGTAGCAAGAACTGTCTCCTGCCCAGCCAGTTGTCAGGAGCTATGAGAAATGGTTAACAGCACTGCAGGTCTCTGGAGGGAGTGAAATGGGTAAGGGGCCTAATGGCACAGACAGAGGATACACTGGACTTACTGTGAAAGTGAGGAAACTCTCTGATTTGTGATAGAGGAAGATGGACCCTCATAAAGAATCCAATAGCATGTTTCCTCTATTAACAGTAATGCAAGCATTCAGGCAACCAAAGGATCAAAGTACAGACTACGAACTCTCCTTTTTGTAGCGAAGTATATCTTTCAAGTCTATACAAGCTTTCAATAGCTATATCAATGTAAATCATTGTGTCTGGTAATGAATATAGGATTCCTGCATCTCCCAGGTAACCAGTCTGGCACCTTTCACAAGCATTAAAACTATTTAGAAACATAGAATTGTTTAGGTTGGAAAAGACCTTTAAGATCATCAAGTTCAACCATTAACATAGCACCGCCAAGTCCACTAGTAAACCATATTCCTGAGTGCCACATCTACACATCTTTTAAATACCTTCATACTCCACCACTTCTCTGGGCAGGCTGTCAAAGCACTTGACAACCCCTTCCGTGAAGGAATTTGTCCTAACATCCAATCTAAGCCTTCCCTGGTGCAACTTTGAAGCCATTTCCTCTTGTCACTTGTTACCTGGAGGAGGGACCGACTCCCACCGCTCTACAACCTGCTTTCAGGTAGTTGCAGAGAGTGATAAGGTCTCCTCTGACTCTTCTTTTCTCCAGACTAGTTAATGCAAATAAATCAATCTCTCATTAAAATTACATGGCAGCTTTTAATACATTTATTTGTATTGGGTAAAAATTTGTCAAGTACTCCTTCTTGACAAAAGAGGATCCAGTGCTTAGTGGATTTGTGCCTTTGGATTTAGACCAGACTTTGATGCCTTGATTTACTATAGACTATGCATGACCTTGGACTTAAATCTCTCTGTACCTCAGTAAAAGATAATGCTACTGTATTTTAAAGGCATGGTGAAGGGAACTAGACTTAAGACGGTGTGGATCTCGAATATAATCAAAGCAAAGCAATACACAGCTCACAGAGGCAGGTAAATAGCTGATACATATTGGATGACTCAGCAACAGTGCACAACCTGAGTCCTGGCCCAATCCAAGTAATTGACCAGAATCAATGAGAGTGAGAAATTTAGCCTTCTAGGGAGAATAGGAAAAATAAATAAACATGGTATTTCAGCTAAAAATATAATAATTACATTAAGCCAAATTTTAAATAGCTGATTTAAAAACTATTCTGATGACATAACTTTCTATTTAGTTTGCTGGTTTAATTTTTAAAAAAAATTTATTTATTTTTATTTTGTTTTGTTAAGGCAACAAAATAGATTATATGTCAGTGACCATTGTGGAAAAAATGGCAGATGTGAGTTTGTCACCAGAAATGGTTCTATTGATTTTATTGAGTGTTTCAAGATCAATGAGCCGTATTTGAAATTTAACACTCCTAAAAATTAGCATACATGGTTTTCTCTATCTAAATGAAACTATACAAAAATAAAAGCATAAAAATTAAATTGAACTTAATGTCTTTTGAGATAAAACATTAAATGTTCCTTTTTATTGAACCTACCTTGTATTCTGCATTGAAAGTCATATTTCAACATCTTAATTCATCATCATCTCTCTGAACCAAACATCAGGCTGCCTCTTCCCACTGTTAAACAATGTAGAGTGATCCAACTGGCAAATTCATCCCTGGAGAGAAAACAAAAATCATACAACAAGAATACCATTTTCATTTGCTTTTTTTAATCACTGACATAGCATAAAATCAGGCACCGGAGGGTTCATCTTTTTAGTGAGGAAAGTCAATTTAAGTGTCCCCAGTTCAGCACAACATTTCATCTGACACTGTACTATTAAGTCAATTGTTACCCCCCTGGCCAATACAGCATTCAAGTTACAATGCAATTTCAGCACATGTTTTAAATGCTTTGGTTCGACAGGGACACAGCTTTCCAGTATCAGCCCTTCCTTATCAACACTGTGATTTTCCTTATTAATTCTACATTTTGGAGGTTATCAAAACATTACTCATATAAGGAGTAATCTTCAGCATTATCTAGGCACTCTAATAAAACTTTCATTAAAATATTGCATTACATATGGTAGTAAAATTACTTTAATAAATTAATCTGTCATTTAACAGACAAAATAGTGAATGAAAATAAGCAGGTGTAATAGAATAGGATGGAATGAAAAAGAAAATAGCTGAAATAAACAGCTGCTAAATTCACAAGGTAGGAATTTGAGAAAAGCAACACTTCAACCAGAAAAGGCTGCCGGGCATTTGGGGTAGAAATGTGACCTGAACACATAAAGACTTTGGCTTTAAATGTCTTATCAGAACAAGTAGCAACTGAAAAGGGAAGAGGAAGTCTGGAGATGTTAATTGCGCATACACAGCTTTAAAGGATTGACAAGAGGAGACTCTGTTTTTCCTATTTACTTTGCCCTGACCTGTAGTAACCTGAGACAACAATTTGTGAAACCAAAGATTTCCAGGGTGCTGTACAGAGGAGATAAAACATGAGAAATGTCAGGTATATCAAATGGAAGTACTTACCTAGAACAGTAAAAAAAACCCCAAAACCAATTAAAGGTGTTTATTGCCTAACTTAGTTATACCTCCAAAAGTCTTTGGAGGAGAGAGGTTTTAGAACTTTTCAAAAATGTTTATATATGACATGAAATGGCTTTGGAAATTTGAGTCCAAAACCTAAGAATAAACAAAGGTGTTGCTTGCCAGGCAGACTTTTGTGCAAATTTTACTTACTACAGTGAAGACTAATTTTTGGGTAAGAGTACACCTCATAGAGAGGGAAACCAGGAATGACAAGGGCCAGGGTGCACTGATTGGTAACGCATTCATTAAGAAGTGGTTCTTAATGTGTAATTAAGTGGTGAGACTCCTTTCGATGATATACTGAAAAGAGAAAAAGTTTATGTGGGTTCAAGAAAGACTTGACAACTTAATAGAAGGAAAGTCCATCAAGGTTCACTGAATGATTAGAAAACAACTCTGCTACATGAAAAGTCTTTGAGAATCAAGTGACAAAAGCCCTGGAGAGGATCAGTTTGCCCTCTTCTCTTCCCCAAGGTGTCTTCCTCCAGCTGCTGGCTCATTTTTTTATGGATCTCCCTTTTCTGCCAACAGGCATATTTCTGTCCTATCCACAAACAAGTTTCCATTCTCTAAGCCTTAGAAACAGCACAACAATTTGGCTATTTGACTTCACAAGTTGTGTTCTAGTATATGCCTGCAAAATACATGAGGAGGTAGCCTTGCAAGTAAGAATGAAGTAAATTTTTAGGAAATTATGCCTTACATGACATTCAGCAATTTGAATGCTGTAATTTAATTGCTCAAAGGATGTCCACAATGTCAAAGGAGGCCACGGTGTCAGCATGTGTGGGGCTACCACACAGGCACAACTTGCACAAGCTCTGTCCTGCCATGACTCAGCAGCAGCAAAGCCTTTTTTAGCAGCAGTAGCCACTGCTGATTCATAATTAAAAGGCCTGAAAAAGGCATAAAATAAATTCTTAATGCTGCTGCCCACTTTAATAACTCATTAAGGCCATAGATATTAGCCAGATCCAACTGTCACACATCATTAGGATTGAAAAAGCCATGATCTGTCTGGGTAAAATCTTAGAGAGCACAAAGAGAGCTGTAAGGGCTCTGGCAAAGGAAGAAAACTTCAGCTGCCTTTTTAATCTGTGTTAGCTAACCAGATACTACTTCTGTCTTATTTAAAGATACTTTCAGAAGAAGAAAAAAAGAAAATCCACTACTATAACTTAAGTGACTCAGTAGTAACAAACATCACCTCTCTCCACGGGAAACAAAGTGTTTTATTTGTCACAGCTAATCTTACGAAAATGCTGTCAGCTGAAAACATGTTGTCATGGGGCCTCCTTAACAGCCAGGTGGCTAAACAAAATGAATGGGAATTCCTGCCTAGGCAACATCTGTTTCTTCATTTTGACCCATTCCCTCTCCCCTCCCTGATAAGTCCTTCAGTACCTGGGATCCATGCAGCTGGGCACAGGAGCTTTCCCATCTGAGTCAACCCAACAGAAGATTTCTAATTCTGGCTGTCTGCTGTGGAGGGACGAAGACCTCCAGCACAGCGAGACTGAATTTCATGAGAAAAATGTTTGCATTAACTGTCTCAGCCATGAATTCTTAAAACTCTGGGGAACAGCAGAACACTGCCTCCTTTTCTTCCCCATTCTGAAGAATAGCCTAATGCATCATATGACATTTGCTTCTTAAAATTCATCTATAAGAAATCTAATAAAAACTGGGTTTTCTCCCTTAATAATTGCAACATGAGAAGCATACACATAAGGCAATCCAGAATCAGAGTTCATCCTGAATATTATTTGCTGAAAATGTTCCATGCAAACACCAGTATGGAGAAAGACAAGCAATTACAGTGGTTATATTATTTGTTTCTGATATAGGTCATTTAGCAGTATAAAAAGCCTTCCATCACTGAAGGAAACTGTTCATATCTTCACCTCAAATCGTGATGTTTCTGATTTTAACTATGCTCTACTGAAGAATTAAATGTGTGCTAAAAATTAAGTATATATATGTTCTATAAAACATTATCATCAGAATTAAGAAACAAGAATTCGTGTTCAAATTGTTGTCCTGCCTGACACACGTTTGCCTGTTTTCCTTTCAGTCCTTCTGTCTCAACACAACTTCATCTCTTTTCCACAGCCTCTGCTTCTGTTCCTGGACAGATTCTTGCTTCCATCATTTCTTTGCTTAAATCTTTTTCCTCTGTCTCCTCACCTCCTTTAAAGTGAGTATGAAAGAAATATCTTTAGCCAACTCAGCCTGCTAGCCTTAAATCCTTCATAATTTCCCTGTGGCTTGTGGACTTTCTGAATAATAAGATCCCCTGCCACCAGAAACCCAGCCAACTCTCTTTTTCATCACCTCCTGTCACCACGACAGGAGCACTCCTGAAGAAGGCAGACAGCCAAGCCAATGTGTAATCCTATTTTTCCAGCTAAATCTTTTGTTTCCGATGACAAGAAACCTCAGAGCTTTTCAGCAAAGAGATCTGTTTCACCATACCGGGAAAACCTTGTGTTTGGGACACTGGCATGTGAGGTCTGGCGGGACTTTTCTTCCCATGTAGGAGGAACAACAGATGCAGACTGCAAAAGAGGCAAGTGCCTTCCTACCAGCTGTCTGTGATGTGGCTCTGTTCACTGGTGCAGATTGTTAAAGGTCAGAACAAGATAAAAAGCCCACTATTTTCTGGAAGTTAAGAACTGTGCTTGTCTTTTGGATTGCACATCCCAAACATGAGAGTTATGGCCTGGACCCACTTCAAACCCACCATGTAACAGAGTCAGAGCTTGCTCTCTCTCAGATTACTTGTGTCCAGTCTGAGCACTACCAAAAAGTAGACAGGGAAAAAACAAAAAAGCATTGAAATCCAAAAGTCATAACTCACTGATGAAATATGTGATTGCCAAGGCACTGAAAAACCTCTGAGGACCAGACCCTAACTGAACTTTAACAGAATCAGGGTAAGCCTCTGTTGAAATTGAAGTGTAATATCCTTCACAGACTTCTTTAGCTTACAAATACTTGCAACCTAGAGGTCTCAATTTACAGCTGTTTGATAAATATGAGTATTAATAATAATTCCAGGTGCAAAATGCTAAGGAGCAATTGCTGCTAAAATCACAGCTTTGGTGATGAATTAGTGCATTTGGAAGCCATCCATGCTCTTATAGGTGGCAACTTCTGCTGGTAGTGCAAATGATTATCAGTGGCAGCAGCAAAAGGCTGTTTGAACTGTTCTGTGGATGAATTTCCAATTGAGCTGTCTGGGCACACCTACCAAAGCAAACCAAGAAAGAGAGAATAAGCAGTGTCCAGGGCCTACTAGTAAGATGATGAAGGAGGTCTGGTCCTAAAACACCAGACACTGTCATATTTGTTTCCTAATTTTTGCCCCTTTCCTTGGCTCCAGGCAGTCACACAATGTTCCACTTGTGTAGGACTACAACACATGGGTTTGCCAAAGGAAAAGACATTCCAAGCTTGCTTTTTCATAAAGAAAATAGGGTTGTCCTCTTAAACTACATCTGCTGCTTCCTACTTTTATGTGCAGGGATATTAGAGGTTTTTGTACTTTTACAAAAGTTTTAGACACAAGCACTTCCAAAAATAAATGATGAAGAGAATAGAATCAGTTTCCAAACAGAAGTATTGCAGGACGAAGCACCGATGCCTATGTGCTTGTTGCACTTGGGTAGCTCCTGATATTTTGGGCAAGAGGAATTCCTGCTGGAACAGCTGTGCTCAGCGAGGGGAGCAGGGTGTAGACCCCCCTGCCCGCCCAGGGTGCCAGAGCGAAGCAGCTCTGATGTTCTCCCTCTGATACACGAGTTTTTCTCAAAAGCTCATTAAAAATGCTACAAATGCACAAGATCCAGTGGTCACTGGGCAAACCCACAGCGTTAACCAGTGCCACCTCGTTGTACTAAGAAAATAGTTTCTCTGTGGTATAATGAATTTTTTAATGTTTAGAATACTCCACTGTTTTAGAGGGCAAATCTTGAGGCAAAACTCGCTTAATTTATAACAGAGATTGCATGACTTGTATTCCATGATAGCAGGGAACCGTGCTTGCAGACTTTTGTTCCTCCAGCATGGCCAGGGCCAGAGGAACAATGATTATTCTGGTCTTACTACAGCTAAATTGCTTTCTGCTCTGAAAATCAAGGTTTCTTTTGGTTTAGTAAATTAACTAGTACCTATCTATACAGAAAAGTGAGGATCTTTCTTCTCTCTTAATGATTTATGGAAAAAACAAGAAAAGAGGATACCCAAGCCACATCCCAACCCACCCAGGAATTAAGACTTCTTATAGGGCCTGAAAAAAAACCTGATAAACAACATGTTTGTAAATGTAATAATGTATGCCCATATGGAAGGAAAAGCTAAACTGCCCTTTTCTATGAAAGAAACTCAACAGATTGCCTAGAAATAGGCAGCTCCCGTTCCCTTTACTGAGGGAAGTAAATGCTATCCAGATGGAAATTATCAAATGGATCAAACAGATACATTTTATTCCCAAATGATCTTTGTTCTACTTATTACTCATTATACCAGGAAAATTCTTTTTCCTATAGCCCAAATGCAGTAAAGAGAATATTATTTATTGTATACTCGTTCAAAGTATTCTGTATTGAAGGTTTCCCTGATGAGATATCGATCTCGACACACAAAAAGGGTGAGAAGAAAAGCATCCTTCCTAATGGGAACATTCATTTAAGATCTCTGGAATCTGCTAGTTCCCATTAAGCCCACACGTGACTGTCCTTGAAGCACAGCAGTCAGATCTGCAGCCGCTTCCTGATGCCCAGGGAGATGAAATGATTCTTCAACAGTCCTGTCGCTTGCCAGGTTTTACAAAGGTGAATATTACCAAGTCCCAGGGAAATCACCCTGAGGTTCTTCAGGTGCTTTTATTTATACTGCCCAATGGGTAAATACTTCAATTGAAAATTTGCACCAAATAAAATCAAAATTTTAAAAATCACAAAGGATTCCTCATCTTTGGCCCTAAGTGATTATAAATGGTATGTATAACCAAATTCAATAATATAGGGGACACTTTCAAAGACATAAGAGAAGTTAATTACCACCTAAAAGAAAGGTAGTGAAATCTGGATTCCTAAAACCTTCTTGTGACTTTGAAAAATCACCATAACATTTTATGTGGTAAAAATTACATTTATTTAAGCATATCCTCCTATAAATTTCTTATTATGTATATGGATAATTATCCTATTCTCTTATATAAGCTCTGGCTATTAATCTTACTATAATATGATCTTCTTTTAGCCTGAAAACCTACAGCATCACAGGTACAGTCTTTTATGAGGACATAAAGTGGTTAACAGCTGTGGCTGACTGACAGGATTAGATCATGAGCATCTAATCTAACTGGGCCATGTAACACTACCTTTTATTTCACATTAATCATTGAATGCACGTTCAGCTGTGTCAGAGGTCTATCAAGTGGGCCTATAAATTAGGTAATAAATTAGAAGTTGATTTTTTAGTGGTGTGCTCACTAACAGATAACACTGGGTTCAGCCGCAGAAACCCAAAAACACCAAGGATCCCATGGATCCATGAGCTGAAGGCAGCAGTGCAGCTCCCAGGGCCTGAAGTCCATGTGACTGATGTTTTATTTTCTTTGAGTGTCAATGGACGGGTGTCAGCTCTGTGATGGTTGAGGATGTCATGACTTTGCTGCCAAGGGAAGGCACACTGGGTGCACTGACTGTGGGAGCAGTGTAAACTCTCTGCCAAGGGACAGAAGGGAGGAGAAACCCCCACACAAAGGGGTCTCTATATAAAGCACACAGATGAAAATGCAGTTCCTTTCACTGATAATCAAGAAGGACTTTGACAAGCTGATTCAGACATTTTGTACAACACTGTGACTTGATAATTAGTCCCAAAACAGTCATTGTGGGGCAGGAAGAAGGCCCCCGATATTAAGCTTCCAGAGTATGCAGTTGAGACTGCATACAATATATTGCTACAACCTCTGTGCAACTGAGAGCTCTAAAGTAGTAATTCATAACAGGCCATATATCATGACATTGCAAATAAGCCTTACAGAAAAGACAATCTCTTCTGAGGGAAAAGCTAGGCTAGAAAATAAAATATGAATGTTTTTACATTCCAAAAGGGTCAGATTTATCCACAACAGAAGTTATTACTCCTAATAATACTGCCAAGGCAATTGTCTTATTCATATCCTACATATCTACAAAAAGCCCAATTTACAATGTACCCTTGTACTGCAGAAGAGAGTATGTTTATTTCAAAATAGAAAAGAAGTGTTTGTTTTCATGCTTGAGTTTAGAATTTTTTTTCCCAAGGACTACTATTAAACCGAGGAAGAGCCTTCTTCTCAAAACAGTTTATTAAACTGAAAGTTGTGTCTTGACAATCACATTATTCTTTCCCCAGCATCCAGTTTGCCAGTGCAAAGAGCAGCACTCATTCTTAGCAGACATTTCATCTTCTAGAGATTTGGAGTCTGAGCAATTGCTTTTAACTTATGAGCAGCAGAAACCACTGCCCTCCTTTACGCTCTGTAAAGCTCCCAGGGAAGCATACCGACAAGGAATTGTTTTAATATCACCTTACTTAGGACACAGAAATGAAGAAGAAGAACCCAAAAGAGGTCAGAAGCCTTCTAAAGGAAACACATGTGCTTAGATGATTTCCCAGGAGAATGGCAGTGCTGCAGCTACTAATCCACTGAAGAGAACTCTCCACAGCTCAGGCTGAGTCCATGTGTTTGAACACACTAATTTTAAGCTGTTTCCCTCTCTTCTGTATTGTCCTCTTTTTTACATTTTTCAAGAGGAAGCATGCACAAGTAAAGAGGAGTGCACAGTTCACAAATAAAGAACAGTGAATCTGGCTCATTTTTATGCAAAAGCATGAGAGTGTTAGCACTACACCTGGCATATGCTCAATGCCTCACTTGATGAATGCTGCCTCTGATCTCCTGGGGCCTTGGGAGAACCTGTCAGGTCAATAAGGCTTCATGCACATTTTATTTCCTGTTTAATATATTTATAAACTGGTACCTAAACATCTTGTAGTAAACACAGAGTTTGTGACTATAAATTAAGACAAAACTATACAGTTAATCCAAGGTATAAGTACAAGGGAAAAGTCCTAAGGGAGAAGATTCAAAAAAAAGTTAGAGCAACAAAAAAGAGAGGTTCCCAAGTGTTAATGTCCATTTTCTTTTTTAGGAAGACTACTCTGGTGTTCAGAGCAGTCACTTAGGACACAGGAGGAAGATTTCAAGTCTTTTTCCTGCTAGGCACTACCAGGTCACCACAACCAAGTCCCACATGACCTTAGTCACTTTATTACTAAAGATCTTTGGGTGAGAATCATCTTCTCTTTTTCCTGCAATGTAGACTCGACATCTGAGGTAGTTCCACTCCACTCATCCTTATAGTTAGTGAATTGAAAAGGCACTTTGCCTATTTTAGACCTACATTATAATGAGGTGAATGCTGTCACGTCACGTCACCAGAGAAGAACCAGGAAATGTTGAGTCAATTGTATGTCCACATGCAAAAGTCAGTGCAAATCACAGTCTCACAGAGTCATCTACAAGGGGGACAGCAGGAATATGCCCTTCTGGGAAATATGCAGATGTCAGCTATAACGGAATCACAGAATCACAATTATTCTGAGTTGGAAAGGACCCACTAACATCATAAAGGTCCAGCTCCTGGCATTGCACAGGACAGCCTTAGAGCATTGTCCAAATGCTTCTTGAACTCTGTAAGGCTTGGTGCTGTGAGCACTTCCCTAGGGATCCTGGTCCAGTGCCCAACCACCCTCTGGCTGAAGAACCTCTTTCTAATGTCCAACCTAAACCTCCACTGACAAAGCCTCAGGCTATTCCCTGGCGTCCTGTCATTGGTCATCATGAGATCATCAAGAGATCAGTGCCTGCCCCTCCTCTTCCCCTCAGGAGGAAGTTGTAACTGCAATGAGGTCTCCCCTCAGTCTCCTCTCCTCCAGGCTGAACAGACCAAGTGCCCTCAGCCGCTCCTCATACGGCTTCCCCTCAGGGCCCCTCACCATCTTTGTAGCTCTTCTTTCAGTGTTAATAGCTTTATACCTTTCTTATGTTGCCGTGCCCAAAGCTTCACATGGGACATCACCTGATCTTGATTTCACTGGGCATATTCCATTTTTTGTGCCCTATCTCCAAAAGAAGATCCCTCTTCAGCCAAGCTGGCCTTCTGCCTCATCTGCTTGACTTCCGACATTTTGAATTGCCTGCCTCTATGCCTTTAGGAAGTGGTGCTTAAAAAGTGACCAGAATTGATTGACCCAAGCACCTTCAAAATCATTTTCCCAGGGGACCTTACTCACTAGAGCCCTGAGCAGCCCAGAGTCTGGTCTCCTCATGTCCAGGGTTGAAGTTTTAGTGGCACTTTTCCTCCTGCCAACAGAGATTTTAAAATCAATTACTTCATGGTTGCTGTGGGCAAGACAGCCTCCAATCTCTACTTCATTCATGAGACCCTCTTTGTTAACAAGAAGGAAATCAAGGAGGGCATCTTTCCTAGTCATCTTTCTTAGTACCTGCACCATGAAATTGTCATCCCGGTGTTTTAGGAATTTCCTGGACCTGTTAGTGCCAGTTGTGTGATGATCCCAGTTAATTTCTGGCAAGTTGAAGTCCCCTGTAAGGACAAAGGCAGTTCATTCAGAGTTTATTCAAAGAATAATTCATTGGCGTCATTGTCCTGGCTAGAAAGTCTATAATAGACTCCCATGATGACATCCACATTATTTGTTAAGGAGTAGTGATTTTTTTCTGGCTCTCCTGAGCACCATCACGCAAGGTAATTTCTATTCTGAACCCAATTCAGTCCATGTAACACACCAGGATTCTTGCCCGTATCAGTTGCAGCTTCATTTCTTAGGTTTCAAAAGCCTGAAGAGGTCATTGCCTCCACACCCTCTGCAACACTCACTCAGGGCCAACCACCTGCCACCCACCACTAATTCCCCAGAATTAGTGCAGAGCTCCTTCTGTGGTCACTTACTCTTTAGTAGGTTCATTTTGACAGAAATGGTTTCTGGAGTTTATCACTTGAGCAGCCCCACTGACAGGTTTGAGGAGACAGCAATTTCTGTTCACGGACAGGAGGCAATGGAGGCATATGAGCCGTGAGAGGTAAATGAGGGGATGAAAGCCTCTGCAGCTATTATAAAAAAAATAAATGATCAAGACCTCTACCTCCCAGCTCAGACTTAAAAATTGTCCTCCATGAAACCATGGACTAATTTAATGTTGATAACACTGCATGCTCTTACTGAAAGCTCTTTAGCTGGACCTTAGCTTATCTAGACTTATACTCACCAGCTATAAGATACAGACAGTATACCTTTGCCTTGCAAAATGATATGGTGTCCAGATCATATAAAAAACGTATGAAGTACATTTGTTATTTCTTTCTGCCAAGCTTATGTACCTCAGACAGCCTGCCTGCTTGTCCACAAACAGTCATTTGCAAAAAGTCCACTACTCAAAAAAGGTCTCTAATTCAGAAGCCACCTTGTATTGATGATCATGTCCAGCACAGAAAAGGTACCTAAAATTGTAAGGGTGGCAGGGATGAGCAGAGGCCAGTCCCTCATTATCAATAGAGAAGCTACATTTTGGAGTGCAGTTTCTCCTACAAATCAGCTCCTTTGAGTGACAAGAACAGCCTTTTGTCTGCAAGCAAAGCTCTCTGTGCAAACAGCGGCAAACTATCAGTACTCTCCAGCTAGGCAGCCTTACCCCCAGATTTTAAAGCCCATTTACCAGAAGGGACTCTCTCAGCAGCCAGCTGGGAATGGAGATGTAGCTGCTGAGAGACAGAGTCCCCAGCCCACAGATGGGAAAGCAGAGAGGCAGCACTGAGCAGATGGTGGGGGCAAGGGACAGCCACATCCTCCCTTCTAGCTGCAGCTTTTAGTAAGGGTGAGAAAGAATCGCTCATGATTTTCAGCCTCGGAGCTGCATTACAAAAATCAGCAATGTGCTCCAGGTGCTTCCCGCTCACAGGAGGCTTTGCCAGCCAGTCATATGCTGAGAAGCCATGGCAATTCAAAGCTTCTAAATTGTCCAAATAATACAAGTCCAACCCCTATAAACTTCCAGGAATCCTTTACTGAAGTTCTCCTTTGCTCCATGTTCTCACACCATAATCAAAAATGCAGTGACTAGGCAGAACAGGTAACATCTTAATTTCTGAGTAATCATTGATTAAATATTCCCAGTAACCTACCAAAAAAAAAAAAAAGAAGAAAGAACTCTCTCTCCCATCCTTAGATATTTGACCTGGTTCACTAATGGCTTGAACATAAACACAGTCCCTGGGAAGCCAGGCTCACAGCTGCTCTGGATCACTAGGCTGAAACTGAGCTGCTGTTGCACCCTGCTGAACCTAACCCACCATCTGTAACAGGATCCTCTAGCTCTTTTTTTTCTTTTTTTCTTTTTTCTCTCTTCTTTTTAAGAGCTGCTTACTTCACAAGTCATAGCTTTTTCTCTCAAGAACTTGCCACACTACATTAAGATTTCCAAGGCAGACAGTTTACATTACATGAAATATGACAATGGCTACAGTTCAAGAGATCTTTAACAAGGATGCAAGTCAGTCTGGCTTCCACTGTGGGAGCTTGACACTTTCTCTAGTGGTGCCTAGCTCCCACCCAATAAAGGTTCAATGGTTTATGCATATAAAAGCAAGACAAAGTTGTACTAACAATATTTTTTATAACCAGTGATCTTTTTTCTTCCCGTCTTTCAGCAGCAAGAAACAACAGGGAGCTGTTGTTTCTACACTGCTATAGAGCAGGGATCTCCCAGTGGCCTGGTCTCACTGCCATCCACACTTGGACTGACAAGTGGGGCATGCAAATACACCAGTGGAATCTAGGGTATTTGGGATAGGGAAGACAGATTGATACAAACCTGGATTTTAACCAGCAGTGTAGTCAAGGTACAACCACAATTTTCACTATATAGTCTTAATTTTCTCTTAATTTAAGGTTTAAATTTTAAACAAATCAGTCTCTTCTCATATTCTTACTTCTATTTGCAATTCCCAAGAGAGGAAAAAAGAAAGGAAAAAAAGAGAGAAAGGTCTGCAGAAAATCACTTATCCCTATTATTTTATACTATATTTATTCACGCCAAACTGCATGCAGCTATACGTATCTAGAGAGATTATATATTCACAGAAGTATTTTATACATATTTATATGCAAATGAACATATTATTCTATGATTCACCATTATCTTGACTGATAGCATCAGGGCCATAGGATGGGGAAAGATTACATTCCTAGCTAAATGTAATAGGCCAATGTTTCTGAAATATTCCATTTTCTGTCCTAGCCTATCTTGTTCTCTTTATTTCCAAGAAAAAGCTACTGTGAGAAGGATGGACCTAAGTCAATGCTGTGAGGTGCCTGACCTGATGAGAATATAATTGTGCAAACAGATGTATGAGTTTCTTGGTTTAATCGGGCCTAAAGAGAAAGGCCTGCACTATAGAAATCTTTCATACATTATTTGGTTTTAATTAGGGGCTTTAATATCCATCAGCTTAAGGGCTCAATGAAAAGGCTGTTACTAAGAAGGTATTAGTACTTTTACAAATCAGAATTACTACTCAAAAAATATAAACAGGGATTATTAGGGACTAGAGAAAATTTAATCACAGGCAACTTGCTTTTGTTCTGACTCTTACAAATATCAGCCCTGAGCATGCAACTGAGCAACCACACACTGAGCATAAGATCTGACCCCCAAATTTCCTTCATGCATAAAAGGTTTTCATAGCAAAAGACAAGCAATAGATAGAGAGTGGAAGGCTTCAGGAGCAACACTTCTGCATCTTCTACAAATGTTCAATATCCAGCAGAACCTAAACTTGACACTGACATCATTTATTTGAAAGACAATGAGTTTTGTCATCTTTCCAGTGCCTTCCAGGCCTTCTCCAGCAGATCAGTTCTCAAAGAGGAATTCTGACCTTGTTCCTTCCACTAATTCGGATCAAAGCATGTCTGTTCTAGACGTTCCTAAAATGTAACTGGCAACTGACTTCACCTTTTGGCCTTGCATAATGAATTCTTTCTAGTTAAGTGAGACTGCATGCACAGGTGAGTGTAGGCAAAATACAGGGTAACTTACTGTTTTTCTAAAATATTATGCATGCTATTTTCCTGAAAAATAAGAAGAGTAGAAGGAGTAGTCTAATACAAGAATTGCATTGACTTAAGAGAACTCTTTTTAAACATGCATGATCTATCATTGTAGGTGATCTGTTTGTTTGCATATGTACTTAAAAACTGCATTACATTCCCTGTTTATGACCTCTCTTACCAATAAAAAGCAAAGCAGATAAGGCACAACTGAAGGAGAATTATTAATTTTCTTTGATTACAGAAAAGTGCTTATTCAGCATTGGAAGAAAGTGATGTGGTTTTTTCACCTGTCATAGAAGAATGGCTATTCTTTCCAGTGATTTTTGATTCTCAGATTCCAGTTTCTCCCTCATAGCTGGTACACTATTCTACAGTCCATTTCTAGTCACTGGTACACCATGAGTTTTCTTTTTAAGTTTATCTTTCACACAGCCTTTAGAAAGCACTAGGCACCATTTCAGGTTACTGCCTCCATGTAATTCTATTTTTAAGTAATAATTCTGTTAAACCTAGAGAGAAAAGAGATAATTTCCCTGCTAAAAAGAGATATTTTGACTTCAGTATCAGGGAGCTCAAGTCTAGAAAAAAAGAGCTGGGCAAATATTGTCTGAATATGTTAATAAACGCTCAATTGCTGCTAGCTATTGATCCTAGAAAATAGTTTGCTGTGCTGTTTCAAACAATTTCTTTGGAAGTGGAAGAGTGTCTGAATGAGAAGCACGCTCAGTGAGCATCTGTCAGTAGGAAGCATGCTGTCACCCAGCTTCCTTCCAAGTATCCTCATCATCCAGTCAAGTACAGATAATGCCATTTGACTCGTGCAGGTCCATGGATGACAAACAGCAGATCACAGGTGATTGAAGACAAGTCAACTGTTCAGATGTGCTCTATAAGCACATTGCTACTGATAACCCTTAATTTCAAAAAAAACCCCCAAATAATTTGCAAAATAAGGGGCAAAAATAATTATTCTAATGAGTCACTCAGCAAACTCAGACTCCCAAAGGACCTCAGCCTGGCAGGACACCATTATAGGAACCATCTGGTTCACCACTGTACATTTTGGGTCAGGTTTCTATAAATGACCATGTTAAAAGAATTGGAAGGGCCTTGTTTGATGGTGCAATGCATCATCTCATCTTCTTGTAGATCAATTAATGCATAATTATCTGGCATAATCTGACTATCACTTCTCATTTGCCCATTCAGTAGTGGGAAAAATGGAGTAGGACAGAGGTTCAAAAGAGAAAATGTTTAGCTGGCCTATCTTTTCCAATGGTGTTGCATGCAGCACTCCAAATTGATTGCTGCTAATTTATTAGCATTCCTCCCCTATAGTGTCTAAACTATCTCATTTTTACTTAAGAGAAATGAAGAGCAGCTGAAACAGCTGGCCAAATGATAACCGTGGTATCTGCACATCTTTAAACAATGCTTTGTAGTAGGAAGAAATGAAGTAGCATGTCTTGAAAAATTAAAAACACAAGGGGCTACAGGAAACCTGTGACTTGTGAAGCAAAGCTATGAAGTGCCAGCACAGAATCCATTTGCTGGATGAATTGCCTGAGTCCATTTTGCATTGCAGTGCTTCAGTGCAGGTAATGTCCTTGCAAATGTCTATTCCTCCATCTACACCTCTGTGTGTCTGCAGCCCTTGTTCAAGAAATTATTAATTCCAGCAGGAGGAAGGATGGGGCCAAATAACCTAATTAGCTTAAAATGAAGCCTTACAATTTAAAATAAATCACACTTATCTTTGAGTCTAGGGACTAGACTGACAAAGGCTTAATTTCATGGATAGTTACTATAGTCCCAAACACAAAGTAGATAGCTACACTAGGATAACAAAGGCTTATTATCATACTATCATAGTGTATTATTAATGTCCTTATTATTAGCACACTTCATGCGTTATGACCTCAGACTGAACTACCAGGCCCTGTATTTACTGTCAGCAAGATAAAGCTCCAAAAAGCTCTTACAAGGGCTAATTCTTAAAGTACCATTTTATCAACATAACCGTCACCACATTCAATATTTACAGGTGGTTTTGCACATCAGAATATCTTTACATTTGAATAGCAGGTATATTTGTTTTTAGGAGTTCTGGCCTGGCATTAGGAAGAAAAGAAAGATACATGAAAGCAAAAGCCCACATTTTGGAATCTCACTGGTGTCTCCTTTGCTTAGATAGCACTCAAAAACATCGCTTCCAGAGACTATTTCCCTTGGCATCTGGTGTGTGTTTTCTAAAGATTATGTTGGATGAAGAGCAATTCAGTTAGTGCTGCAAGCAACTGCACCACTACCTAACTGAGCAATTGAAGGCGGGTTTCCACAATGAAGTGTGAGTGTGTACATTAATATTTCATCAAAACCAGTCATTTTATTTCTGGCTTCCAAAAAGCAGCATCAAACAAAGTAGTAACATAATGTGAACCAACTGGGGTAATCAATGGATGCCGAGGAGAAGCACAGGAACGGTGCCATGTATTAGTGTGTGTTAATGCTCTTTTCTAATATAAGTGATGAAAAATAAAGAAAACTGGGAGATATGAATAATGGAGGTTTTCCAAAAGAATTAAATCTGGTGGGATCACAATATAAATAAGTATTTTGAGGAATTTACAACCATGCTGAGTTAAACTTCCTGGAGTCAACCAGCATTAGTGCACAGACATGCTATTCCCTCCTCTCTTCCCTAGCCAGGATCCATCACAGGTTCACGCACCCCATGCCACAACTGTTTCTGAGCCAGGCTACGAGGAAGCGCTGTCCTGGCTGTGCCAGTGCAGGTGGCCTGGCATCCCGTCCACTTCTCCCTGTGGCGGGTGTAGGGGTCCGGTAGCACAGGGTGCAGTCTGAATCATCCATCCCTTGAATTCAGATGTTACTGTACCCATGATACCCATGAGTCCCCTAAAGAAAGTGGTTGTGGACTTGTCCAATAAAACTACTCAAGTTAAGCTGCAATTTGTTACTTAAAAGTAGCAATGGAAGGATACTATTTTACAGATGCTACCACCTACAGTAATACATTGGGCATCCTGCTGCAGTTCAGTTGATTTAAAAAAAAAAAAAAAGGATACAATTTCAAAAAGTATCCCAAGACTAAAGAAACACAGCAAGACAACCCTCTGATTTCTGTAAAATTAGTTTCTCGGAAGTCCATGACGTTACATTTCCTGAAGTTCCAAAGGAAACAGTCACACAAGGCAGATGTTCTCTCAAAACCTGCCACTGCACACCGAAGAAATGGGTCATACATATAAGTGATTTAATAGATTGCTTCACAGTCTCAGTTAAAAGAAAAGCAAAATAAAATGGGGAGGCAGTGCAGCTAATTAAAAATCTGTAGGTTTCAATGATCTCGAATGTTCTAAAAAATTTTTGATCATAAAAAGTATTATAGCTCTTTTCCATGTAAATTTTTCAGTCATCTGAAACTAGTTGCCAGGCCATGCTAAGTAGTTAAGTGTCTTTGTTTTAAAAAATTATTAGTACTTTCGTAGCAATGGGAAAAATCACATTGCTAAGATGCTTTACCTTGGTTTATTTCTGCAGGTTTTATTCTTTCCCGTGCAGCTGATTTCTCCCCACAGGATTTCGACCTTTATTACTTGCTGACAACACGTCTGACAAATAGCTTTTTACTGTGGTAGCTGAGGTTGAGCCATCTGTTTTTTCTCTAGAGAGCCATGCCTTATTCATAATGGCACTTTCCTGTTTCATTCCCTGCGGAGTAGCACCTGCATGCTGATTTCCTACTTGACCCCAAAATACATCATCACGTTTTGACAAATGATCCCTCCCCTTCATGGCCCAGAAGACACTACGCTCCAGAGGCACCAGCGCATTCTTCATCCCTGACAGCAGAGGCCAAGGGGCTTCCTTATGGATCATGGTCAAGTTGCGATCAGCCTCTGGATTTGAGTTGGAGGAGACAACTGAAGGTATCTGAGGAGGAAAGCAGAAGAGAAACCATAACCTTGGATGTCACAGTGTGTTCCTGTACGTTATGGGGAAGCAGGCCACTCTGTGCACTGTGGCTGATTTCAGCCATAGCTTCCCATGTAATTCTACATGAGGCCCATGTTTTGCTCTCATTGGGAATTAGTTACAGCTCATGTGATTTAGATAAAAAAATAATCTTTGAGCTCACAAAGGTCAGGTCAATCAAAGACCAACTTGCGTTCTACTCTCTGTAACAGTTTTCTTTTAGGGCAATATTTTCATTGGTCCTTTTTATGTGTGACTGTGAGAGAGAAAAGGAGCAGCAAACTCGATTTGGCATAGGAATAATTGGACTAAGTAACATATTATCAGAATTCTGAGTCACCATCTCATTGTATCATAAAGTTCTTAACTAAAAGGACATTTCGGTATCTTGCATGTTTTTTGCATTAATGCCAAAAGCAGAAAAAATGAGTTTGTTTTATTACATTTATTTTAATCCAAGATTATAAATAAAATTCAGTAGAGTAATATTTCTAACTACTCTACCTAACTGGCTCCAGTAATTGCATATCTGGGGGTTTTTTCCATACAAATATAGAGAGGTTATGTTGTTTCAGAGAGGGTGAAATCTCTTGCGTGTTTAGTTTAGCAGCAGACTGTCACAAATGCAATTGCAATTGATCAGCTCTGTTCTTAACAGGATTCCTGCGGTTAATGGAAATTACTATAAAGAGCTTCAGGGCACAGGAATAATTGGATCACTAAAAAAAAAAAAACACACAAAAAAAAACTTTTCAGGGAAAAAAGGTAGGACAAGATCAACATAATAACTTTTTTATTTAAACATCCAACAATTTTCAAAGATTGTTTTACCAGAGAGTATACCACGATGAAAGCAAAACCTTTTAATTATTTTTACAAGCCCCAAGCCATACCTAAACAATGGGGAAGAAAATACATAATGAAAAACTTCAAACATTTATTATTGTCAGATTGTTTAAACTAACAATCAAATGTGCATCTATCAAAGGAATCATTCACATATGTGTATCTTCTGCCAAGAATAATAGATTTCACTAAACTAAAAACAGTGAGAAAATTTTTACTGACCTGGTGAGTTTTGTGATGGTTTTGTCTCAGTTCTCGATGCAGGGCTATGATCCTCTCCGGGCTTCTTAATTTGATAGGAGAACCAGCATACAAGTTTGAAGTGATGTGAGAACTGTGGGTGCTATCTGCCTCTTGCTGAGAGTTTGCAGTCATTGACCCAGTCATCCCATTCCTTTTGGCAGGTGTCTCACGATCCTCTGGCTGTCCATTAGCCTGTGAAATGTCTGTGGAAGAAGGCAGCATCTGCAAGAGAAAATAGAATTTTAAGAAATTCAAGCTAGATGAAGTTTTCCAGTGCTGTTTACCTTGGATTTAGTGCTACCCATTTGGATGAATTCATTAAAAGAAACTACATCTAGCAAAATAAGAAAAAAAGATAATCTACCAATTAGTTTAGATGTGAAACATTCCTGCACCTGCACCTTTTAAAAAAGAATCCTGTATTTGTCAATTCATCCTCAAAACAAACAAAAACATCTTGAAGTTTTAACTGCAGCCAAAAATTCGTCTTGGGCTATTAAAAAAAAAAAAAAAAACTAGATAAAAAGTAGACACAAATTACGTATTTTAAAAATTGTCTCATGTTAGGTCTCCTCTTGAAGAATCTCAGAACTTATAACGTAATTCTTTTACACACATATCCTCTCAGCCCACACTACACAACTAATGCAGGTTTGTCTACCTATGAATGTCCAAGAAAGTTAAGCTGAATGGACTTCAAAAGTGTGTTAGCTCAACTGCATGAACTCTTATGCAGACCCTCCTGGTCTGCATAAACATAGTATTAATGTACTTGATCTTATTTCACCTCCAAATCAATTCTAACACCACAGCAAACTATCCTTTTCAAATATCTTCACTGAGCTGAAGCCAAATTTAGAGAGAAATGGCAGTTTAATTATGCACCTTTTCATAACAGTTGCAAGCAGGAATAGAAGATCTCCCTGAGTAGAAATGACTATCATAGGGCAGTAGCATTTTATCATCCAAATACTAACTCATTATAGCTACAGAATCACTGTTACTTTTTTTTCCTTGCAATTGCACATAAAACAAATTTAAGATTTTTAACAACAGGTTCAGCCCTTGGATTTTTGAAGACATTTATTTATTTATTTCTAAAATTAATATACCTTATTATGCATTATCACCTCATTGCCTATTGAAAAAGTTCCAAAAATGCAAATACTATAAATATTGCAGGTCAGGAAGAGTTACTTCATATAAAATACATTTTACTTAAAATAATATTAGTTTTGCTCTGTGCATCTTTAATGAGCTACAGCTACATCACTTGTCCATTAAAAAACCATAAATCAAAGAACTCTGACACGCCATAGGGGTGTAAGATTGCTCTGAAATGACCCCTCAAAGAGATGAGCATTTATTGACAAACTCCTGCATCTAAATATAGTTCTATTTATAACATGAAGAAGCCTGCACAGTGTGTAAGCTGTTACCATTGCCCAGAGAAGAAGTCTCACTGTCTTTCAGGAGTGATCACTGTGGAACTTCCCCAAGATACACCACATAAGAAAAGGTGAGTGGTAAACACAAGCAATGAACACTAACACTGCCTGTGATCCCATTTCACCTCCTGTTCTTGGCTTCCTACAATGAGAGAAGGGAACCAATGCTGGTAAATTGTGGTCACTGTGTACCCAACGCAAGCAAGTTTGGCCAGCTGAGACACTGCCCAGGAGCAGCTGCCACCTGGATCATTTACTTCCAGCTGAACAAGAGGCCAGGGAACAAGACAGGGACATCCAGGAGCTGAAAGACCATTTATATTGGCCAACTTTGGGCACACAATTTAGATTGCTGCTCTTCTGTGAAAGACTTACTTTTTCCATGCTGATTACAGAGGGAGTCTGTGACACTATATGGATACTGCATTTATTTAGGTAAGATGGCATGAATACCCAAACATATCCTAGCATCACAGGCCTAGATCAGGTGGAAAGTGAAAGCTATACATTTGCATGTTCCCCTATAAACACAGAAGCCCAAGGCAGCTCCAGAAGTCCTTGGTTTCTAACCAAGGTTACGAGTGCACTATCTCTCCTCAGCACTCACAAAAAGTGCTGGCTGGCTGAAAGCGATGGAGGGGTCATAAAGGGCAGCCCTGAAATGTTTTGAGGCGTGAAGAGATTGGATCTAAAGTTATTTGATGAGAATTTCCTCACTACAGGAAGCACAGTTAGAGGCATCCATGGTGATAGATGAGAGCCAGCAGGAGCAGAACAAGTTCTAGCTCAATGACCCATGCAAAGGCAAATCACTGTCCTCCTCATAGACAGGAGAGCTGGTAAAGCTACCAGAAAAAACACAGCACCAAATCAAAGCTGTGACACTGGAACATGTCATTTCTAGAAAAATAACCTCACTGCAGGGTCATTCCTTTACTTCTATTGTTTTACCCACAAACTCCTTTGCCTCTTGGAATTAGAAAATTCTTCTGCAGCTAAAGTAGTGAAACTCAGCAGAAAGGTGGGTTAAGCCAACCCTGGTGAGTGAAGATGCTACTACACTGATGAAGCTTTCACAGTATGGTCTGTGCTATATTTGAAAGTTGGTTCGATTCTCTCAAAAAGGCTCATCTTTGGTGTTCCGTAAGAATCTGTGAAACACTAGAGATCATATTTTCTACAGCACTATGGATGCAGCTAGGTAAAAATTCTGCATTTTGTCTCAATACCCAGACATTAATTTATTCTTCTTTTTTCAGGTTTGTTTTCTTTTGTTATTTTTAATTATTTTTACAATATTGATTCTGTTTTCCTTTGATGTTGTTTGATTTTCTCTCAGTTTTCCACAAATTAGCCCACCTAGAAAGAAATGAAAATATTGTGATGTTCCACCAAATTCAAAATAGTGTAAACTTGCATAATGCAAAGTTCTAGAAAGGATTGCCATTAAAACCAAAAAACATCACCTTCCCCTAATATTAAAAAAAAAAAAAAAGACAGTGATGTGAGAGATAAGAATAAAATGTTTTAATTCATCTGGATATTTTCCATTTTAAATATTATCTTAATCTAAATTCTAGCATATATCAAAAAATAAAGGGAGGTTAGTTTTTTAAAGCTTTTCTGTTTTAATCATGGCTATTACTCTACTGGCATTTACTGTTCTAGATAAATGCATGCTGTTGCCCATGAATTACCATGTAAAAACCACTGCTAAAATATCTGGAATAAAAAATACCTGCTGTATTATGTATGCAGTCAGGAAACAGATCTAAATCTCTGTCAACCAAACCGAATTTTACTTTGAAATGGCACTAATCTTGAGTATGGACTATCTTCTCAGCCACCACAAATTCTTGAGATTCCCTCTGTACAAATAGCCATTTACATGATTATTGAACAGCTTTACCAGTTATTTCACTGGAAAGGCTAGACTGCTATTAACTGGCTTTAATCTGTATTTTATGCCCTTTAGTATTTTTAATAATTTTTACGAAGGTCAAAAATAACACCTCTCTAAGCAGTGGATTTTACCCTTCTTTAAAAAAATTACTAAATAACACCTGCTCTTTAGCACACTGATTGAAGTCACACTTTCTGTAATGTCAGAAAAAAAAAAAAAGAGCCTCTTCCTGCAAAAAACCTTCATCTTGAAAGATTCCTTGTTCTTGGTCATCATTGTCCCCAAGAGATTGAAAGACCTAAGTTAAATTCTTTGAGGGTGGGACTCACTTGACCAAAGCATATCTCCTTCTTCTCAACCAATGGAGTCCAACACCTACTACTCTTCCCACCATATTACAGAATCACAATATGGGTGAGGTTCAAATGCACCGCAGTGGGTCACCTGGTCCAGCCTCCCTAGAGCACTTGCACAGGATTGTGTCCAGACAGTTGTGGAATATCTCCAATGTGGGAGACTCCACAACATCTCTGGGCAACCTCTTCCAGTGCACAGTCATTTGCATTTATCAAAAGCAGGTAGGTAAAATGGCCTGGATGCTTCCTGGGAAGTACCTCTTTCTCCGCATTAACTATGAAAAAAAATACATAAACTACCATGGATGTGATTGTCCAAAGTACAGACATCAAACATGAAATGTAGCTCACCCTTAGTGCTGGCAAAGCCTCTGACCTTGCCAGCCACACACAAACTATTTAAAGGAGTGCATCAGAGAATTTTATGTCAGGCCTGTTTCCTTCAAATATGAATTCTCAGGAAAGCAGTAAGTGATTTCTTAGAATGTAATGAGTGAAAATAAAAACAAATAAAGAAACAAAAAGCATTGTTCTACCAAAACATATCTCAGAAGAAATCCCTTGACAGAAAAAAGAATTAAGCTATGCTGTTCAGCACATTTATTCCCCATTTTATAAAACAAATAATTCACTGCACTGGACACATTCTTTGCCTGGAGCTTTCCATCCATAAGGTTTAAGATGAGTGTATGGAAAGCATTAAAAAGCACTACCATTTATCCCTATATTCCTTGCACAAATTGCTTCTCAGCCCCGAGAAATGAGGGCAAAGAGCCACGATGGTTTCAGATCTACTATGGAAAGGATATATAAAATACATCATCAAGTCAAAGCCTTCCAGCACAAGAGAAATTGAAGTGGATGAGTACAGCAGCATTTTCCATTACAGCCATCTGGACAGAGGATGTTGGCTCAATCATTTGAGGGAAAGAATTAGGCCTACTCCTATTTCTTCACACATACCCCAAAGGAGAGAGAAAAGGCCCCAAAATACTGCAGTACTGGCTGGGCAGTACCCAAAGTACTGGCTGGGTTGTATCAATGTGAAGGGCAGTCCAAACTCACTTGCTCCTCTGGATGGTCTCTAGTACATCAAAAGCAGCGTGGGCACTGCCTCATGTTCAAGCCAGTCAGATTGGGCAAAGCCTGTTTCTTAAACTACGGGTAGACACCTAAACTTAGGAAGAAATAAAGCCTCCTCTTTTACACTTCCTATTAGTTATCTGGAACATCTTCTCTTGCTTCCTACTGTTACCAACCCAAGTAGCTGTTGTAAACCAAATCCAAGTCCTTTTTGTTAGACATTCTGGGAATATCAATGTCTGAGACCAGTTGATGAATGCTGTCCTGTGTTCTTTTCACTGGGAAAGGCAGAAAAACAATAACTGTTAATAATGTCCATGAAATAATTCTACAAAAGCAAGAAAAGAAAGATGAGGTCAAGGTCTTTTCAATCAAAAAAAAAAAATTAAAAAAATCAGCATTTAAAAGGAGATGATTAAAATGGGACATGACAGAAAGCCAAAAATGGACACATTCTGTGTCTGACATTGGGTATGTGAATCCCAGATATGGCACTGTGCCCAGTTCCACATGCATCCGCTGGAGGCAGCCATCGTCCTGGGAATGTGTCCTCTTCAGCCACATGCTCTCCATTTTCCAAACACGACATAAGAGAAGGTTTTAAAGTATTTCCTTTGCCCAAATTTATTACTTCTCTACTCCAAGGGGCTCTAATGGTTTCTCAGTTTAAGTCTTTTAAAAGAAAAACACATCACAGAGAGGCTTAGAAATTAACTTCTTCATGCCTCCAAAAATTTCAAGTCCATATTAGACTTACATTGACATTCCTATGGCCCCCCAAAAGGCTATTTTTTTCAAAACTGAGAGGCAGTTCACCATCCTGCACAGAATTTTTGCTTTCACTACAGTGACATAGGTGGTGGATGAAAGAGAATTGAAATAAAACCCCTTCTGTGCAATCATACATGTTTATTACAATAAAAACCCACTGAAATTAAATTAAATTATACTAAATTGCTCAATTAAACTAAATGACAAATAAAGAATTTCATGGTGTACAATTTTATGGTTAGGAAAAGTAATTCAAAATCTAGTCTTCTTTACAGGGACTTGAAAAGAATATTAAGATAAGGAAAACTGGCTTTCACAGTGAAGAGCACACAACTGGAACAAAATCATGAGATACTACATGAATTCAAGCTAATTTTATTTCTCAGTCACAAACATTTGAATGTAACACTGGGCTGTGAAAATAATCAAGAATGATTATTTGATCAAGAATGATCAAAAATAATCAAAATGCATGATGCTCTGCTAAACTGAACTGATTAGAAGTCTTGATTTAGTCAGCAAAATAAGGCCATTGGGACAACAGGGATTTATCATTTCTGAGGACAGAGCCTCAAATTCTCAAAGTGAAGTCTGAAAACAAGCTCCAAAGATGGTCAGTTTTGCATAACAGTGTCTTCATGGTTTAGTATTTTAATTGGGATGAACGTTAGGAAGAAAATACTTCTGGCAAACAGGAGAAAATGACCACCCATCCGTTCCGTCCTGAATAAGCAAAGAACTGAAGTTCACTTTTGTCTTTAAGTACGAGTAACTTGGTGATGCCTATAAGTCCATTGAAGCTGGAGTGTCCTAGCACACAGTTAGGGGAGACCTATTCGCTTTACATGTAATACCATATACAAATGAAAAAAAAAAAAGAGTTTTTAATACAACTTTAATATATATTTTTTTCTGAGAACAAGACTCAAAGTTTTTTACTGAACTACAGTACAGGCCAGGCACTGAATTGAGTACAGAATCCCCTTTCCCTTCTAAGGGCTCTGGATCAGCCCTTCATGCATCACTGCAAATTTTCAGTTGAAATTCATCAGTAAGCCAAAGCACAGAGGTCTGCTGCCAATCTGTGACAAGCTTCGATTTGTCAATGGGTTGAGAAATGAGTAAAGCCAAGTGCAAATCTTAAATGTACGGAAAAAAAAAAAAA
>VZRE01009495.1:0-28358 GCA_013396775.1 Cephalopterus ornatus
TCATGTTCAGCCACTGTCAACCAACACCCTCCCAGCCTTTTCCAGCCTTCTAGCCCCTCTGCCCCAGCCTGGAGCTTCAGGGGGTTGTGGTGACCCAAGTGCAGGACCCAGCACTAGGACATGTCAAACCCATTGGCCTCAGCCCATGGATGCAGCCTGTCCAGATCCCTTTGTAGTGCCTGTAGAGATGGGGCACAGATAATCAAGTACAAGAGTACTTAATTAGCAAAGTTCATTAAGGAGGAGAGGAAACTGAGAGATGACTAAATGCTGCTACAGCTCTGTCTAGCACCTTATTCCTGGGGATAAATAATGTAAGTAGGTTAGTTCAGTTCAGGCTGTTAACATAACAGCCGACATTCTTGAGCTGGTGCACACCCTCAAATGAGGAGGAATTTCCTCTTTTGAATTGAAGTTGACAGTAGAGAACAGACCAGAACTTTCAGATGTTCTCTCCATCCAGACCACGTTCTAAAGAGTGACTTGCTGAAGAGGGGTGACTACAGTTTACCACTCGAGCAACTCTTCTTGCTTTCAAAGTGTATGGTGGGACTCAGGAGTAATCATTAGGAAGAACCTCCAGAACAAAATTACAAAAATTACATGCCTTATGTGTTCCCATGACGCCCTGTGAGTGACACACACAGAGCAAAGAGGAGCAGTAAATCTGTCCCATCACATTCATTGGAGACCTTTGCCCTTTTAAAAAAAATGGATTTGGCAGGAAAGGCTGGCCACTGCTGCCGCACTTGCTATCAATATATTCTTAATAGAAGTGACTAAACCAGCAGCTGAGCCCATCCCTACCACCACACAGAACTGTGCAACAAACCACCAGTGAAAACCTGCTGTAAAAAATTTGGCAATCCATATTGTAAATAGGAGGTTTAGTGGCAGCTGTCAGATTACCTCTGTTGTAAAGTTGCTTCCTTATATTTACAGCACTGCAATCACAAAAACTGCAATTAAAAGCCATGTAAATTACTGTTTGCATTTCTAATGCAACAGCCATTTCAAAACAATGTATCAATATGGAGCAACAAAGAAATTGCCTGTTTTCAAAACCGAGGAGAAGAGATTTTATTCTATGACACATGTGTGTTTCCCAGCATGATTTTTCTTTTAATGACGCCTCATAGCAAAATAGTCCACTCTACTTACTGATCATGTTAAGCTGTTGCCATGGAAATATGAAGACCCTACTATACTCAGATGTTAACTCTTAAAGCACAGCTTTACACTTCTTTAATAGCAATTTTTGTTTAAAAAGATTGCTCTTGGCAATGTAGAATTCGTTTATTTTCCAGCTGTCTTGCACAATAGCTTTGTAAGGAAGACAATGATTAGGGCTTGTTCCAGGGGTGTTGCAAAGAGCAGAACAGCCAGCCATACAAAAATATCCCCCCACATCATTTCCCTATGAATAGAGAATTATGAGAAAAGTGACAAACAGCTCCACAGACAATGTAAGGAGTACTTAATTAGCCAAGTTCATTAAGGAGCAGAGGAAATTGAGAGATGACTGAATGCTGCTATGGCTTTGTCTAGCACCTTATTCCTAGAGGTAAAAAAATGATTACATTTTCTCCTTTCCCCTCCACTTCTATAGTTTCTTTTAGAAACAAAGATCAAAGACACAAGGAAACAACCATGTTAAAGCCATTGCCTGCATTGTATCTCTCTCTCTTTTTTTCTTTCTTTCCCTTTTTTTTTTTTTTTTTTGCATAAGAATTTTTTGGTCATCAGGGCATTGAAACAAGAGCAGTGAATTTGAGAACTGGGTGCAGATCAGTTGTAAATGGCTGCCTTCAATTTAGGGAAATTGGAGACAACCTGGCTGTAATTCCAGCCACATCTTCTCCTGCCATACTGCTGGCTACAGAGGTTGTGCAGCTCTGGCCCAGCTGACTGACACAGCCAAGACAGGTATTTGGTGGTGAGTCAGCATGACAAGGGATTTTGTATGGTAGCTAAAGAAATTCCACCATTCAGACAACTCTTCTATTTAAATGACCAAAAATGACACAGTACATTTATTTTTTCTGTGGCCTTCTCATATCCAGATGAATGTTTCTGAAGAAATAATTCTCACGCATGTAAATGTAACTAAAATGAGTTATGGGGAAGTTAATTCCGGATGTCTAGTTACAGTCAGCTGGAGAACCATCTGACTCTCAAACACAGCCTTGTAAAGGTACAGCAAATGCACTCTGTTCTTGGTAAGACATCCTGATCTATATAGGTAATATCATTATTATGAACAATGCTTCAGCAGGCATTTTTCTGAGCATTGCCAACGTAAGAAAAATAGCCCTGCATTCCTGGCACCTTTAATCATTTTTAACACTTTTGTTTGCCTGTGGTTCTTTCTTGCCTTACAAAAAGCAAACACAGTGCTCATATTGCTTCATTTAAACTTGCACTAAGCAAAACCGCAGATAATTGTGAAAAAAAAATGCATCAGCTTTGTGATTTACAATAGTGAATTACATGCTTACTGTATGTAACAGATATAAATCAACATGGTAGGCCTCCTGATGCTCAGATAACTTGTTTAACAATCTTTATCTTCCAAAAGCTGAAGAAGTTGATTTAGATGGCTCTAAAAGCTTTAAAGAAATACTGCCTATGTGCGTCGTTTCTAATAACATACATCAAATCTTTATAGATGGTAAGAAGACTAAATCTTGAGTCTACACCTTTTTCCTGTGACAAATGCATTGCATTTCTCTTCATCAGTGACAGACTGCAGGCCAGACCTCTTGCTTCCTGCAAAGAACCTCAAGTACTTGTGATGTGGCGTTGGATATCTCTAAAAAAACAGCAGTACAGAGTAGGGTTGGCAACTGCACTGTGCCTTCACTGTGATTGATGCCATCAATAGCCCAAACACAGCACTGGGGCCAAGGAACCCTCCTGTGCACTGTAAACCTGGATTTGTCACTAATTCTCTTTGAAGACAGAGGCAAGTGATATGTGTGTCTTTACAGCCCCCTGAGTAAGAGAAGGGTCGATTACCTTGCACAAGTGCATAGATGTTTTGATGACTAAATAATTGCCTCAATAAATGTCAAGTATCCTTAGAACACATCCCTACCTAGTGTATATCAGCTGAAGATGACAAGCTTTAAAGCCACTCCCTGAAGAGACATCTAAATATGTCAGTGACTGTTGGCCCCATGCAAGCCCAGAGGAAAATCTAGTGACTACTTTTTTTTTTATTATTATAATCAGATATTTATATTACCCGGTTTATTCCTTTACTGTGTTTCAGGTGTGTCTTCCTTCCTCTCTCCAAGACAGAAGAATGTTCTTGTTTCCATTAAAGGTGAGTGACAGAGGCCCAGAAAGGCTGAATTACCTGTGCAGTCATTATGAAGTCTTGCAAATCAGGGGCAGGAACTCAGATATTTAAAAATTAGTCCAATTTATCAATCAGTTGTTAAATGTCATTCCTTTCCTGTGCTGTCATCTCCTGAAACCGTCACAGAAGTACTTGATAAATATGAGAAGGCTACCACAGGAAGGATGAGACTGCATTTTAACATTCATCTTTACATCCGGCTGATATCCATTGGAGCCAAGGATCAGAGCAATAATAGGAGCTGGAAGATGCAGTTAAGTTTCTCAGCTGCTTTGCAACATTGTCAAAACTCATAAATTTGGCTCCTTAAACATGTCTGTGAAAAAAACTGATTTCTGCACTGTTAACTTTCATGATCACTTAAAAATAAATCCAAATCACCCCACAGGTCACTAAATAGGGTCTTAGATTTATCTAAAAATCCCATCCCACTTATATTTTATTTTAGCCTTCTCCCCAGGGATGCCCAGCCCAGCTCTGCAGTGAGTGACCAGGTGTTTGGCTACATGTCTGCAGCTTGACCCAGGAGGGCTCTCTGCCTTCCCTCTCACCGGGACAAATGCCAAAGTCAGGATGTAGCTGGGCAAAGACACACACTCATCAGCTGCAGCCTCTGGAAACTCTGGAGCCCCCACGGCGGAGTCAACAGGTCACCCCGGAGATCGACTCCATGGGACAGGTGCGGCTCCAACGGGAGTTACCCATGGCTCCCACCTGGGCTGCAGGAGGGACCAGGAGAAGCGGTGAGGGACAACAATCACGCAGTGACAAAAAGAATGGGTGATGATATTCAGACCACTCCTCAGTGAAATCTGTGTCATTTTTACTCAAAAAGTTCCTAGGGAAAGCAGAAACGTAATTGCTTAACAAAAGGCCAAAATTATGACCTCAACTGAAAAATGATTTATTAAAACGTGGTATCCTTAAAATGTCATTAAAACAACAGGATCCCAAATAATAACGGTAATATTTGATTCTGTCTGGGAGAAATAATATAAAAATAAGGATTTTTATCAGACTCCTGTACTGTCTTACAAAAAGGGTTATTTATCACAGAGGATCCCCTAACATTTTAGTAGAAGTCATTGAAAATTCAGTCTGTATGAACAAGAAGATAACATAAATCCTTTTAAATATATTTAATTAACAAAAAAATAACCTACACCAAAATCTCATTTTGAAAATAAACCCTGCAGGAACTCCGGCATACAAATCAATTACTATATTTAATCCTTAAGAGTTAGTCTAGATGCCAAGTGAAAATCAATGTGATTATTTGACTTTACTATAGGACAACACCAGCTTTTATGAAAGTGTTTGTCTTGTGTTCAACTGAAATTTTGATATTATTTGTACTTTCAGACTCAAAAGAGACAAACCAAATATATTTGAATAGGATCTCATTATCAAAAATTAAACCAAAACTCAATGTAAATAAATGAAATTAAAGATACACAGTGTCACGTAATCCCAGAATAATACAGGTAGGAAGGGAAGGGACCTCAGGTAGTGCAAATGAAAACTCACTGCATTATTTTCTCCCGGCATGACTGAAAAATGAACAATATCTATGTGAAAAAGTGTGAGAATTTCCCAGAATGAACAGATAGCACATTTCCAGATTTTACCTCCTCATGTACAGCTCTCCCTCAACTAGTGTTTGTTTTGACTTAAAGGTCCTTTGGGTCAACTTTTTCAGAAGCAGAAAATACAGATATCATGATAGAAGGACAAGACTTTGCATAATCTTGGAGTACAGAGGTAAAACATTTTCGTTTACATTTTCAGCACAAATGCAGGTCTCTCGAGTTGAAGGTTTGGAGAGATATTTAGGACATTTTATTTTAGGGGGAAGGTGTAGAATATATATCCAAGGAATATTAAAATTGAGGATTTTGTGGAAAGGATATAATTAAGCACACTAGCAGTAAGATAATGTGGAATGAAAAGCAGAAGGGTGCATACATCTGCAGGATTTTCCAACAAAGAAAAATATATTCCAAATGTAGTGCAAGTGACTGATGCAGACATGCCTTTATCCTCACCTGCACTTATCAGCTGCCAACATTTCAAATTGCATTGCTCTCACTGGAGTGAAACTTCCCCTGTTCTTATGCTGACTGGAGCTTATCTGCGGCACCAGGACACAATGGGTCTGCTTGAAAGATGCAGATCCTCCTTCAGCACTTCTTAATTCTGTTGGATTTAAGTCAAACCCTTAGGGTGAGCCCCTGTTTTTAACAGGCTCATCAAGGATGAAACACACCCCTTTCCCATCAGCAGTCTGATAGGTGAATGGTGCAAAAGGCTGAATTTCCAACTGGCTTTTGGGGAGAATTGACCGTGGCAGGGAAGTTCTGAATGGAGGGGGAATGTGCTCTGCAAATTTCAGGACTCAGTGCCATCTTCAGGCTCCCAACACCTCAGGCAAAAGTGAAGGGGAAATTAGCTCCTGAGCAGCTTCCCCTTCAGCCCTCTCCCACTAAACGTCCTTCCAGGTCGGGAGAGCAAGGAGCTGGTTAAGGAGCAGCCCCCCGTTGCCTGAACTGTACTTTACTGGGATTCTGCTTTTAGTTTTTCATGCTGTGATTATTGAGAGGCCGTGTGAGATGGCAGTGCCTCTGCTTAAAAATCCAGCCACTTTTTGTGATGTCCAGGCTGCAGCCTGCAGGCAGGTCCACAGGGGTCATAAGTGGTGGAAGCACTCATCCTATCCCAAAGAGCTGAGTTCCCTGGGAAAGGCATCAGGTGCTGTCTGTCTTTTGTACTTGGAAGCAGAGGAAGCAGTTTGAATGTGTAGCTTTGGCTCAGGATTTCACAGCCAGTTTACACAGAGCTTCCAAAGTACAGCAGGGCTTAGTTTGTTCATCATTCCCTCATCTCCTTGGCATCTGGAAAATGCAAATACAGGCAATATATCTCCAGCACTGACCTCAGTTTTAGTGCACCTGGGGTAAATTTCCCAAAGCTGGGAATACCTATGTTGTGTAGTTGCTTCACAGAGAGGTAATGGCTGTGCTTCGACACACTGGATAAAAGAATTTCCACAATTACAGATTTAAAGATATAAAATACAGTGGATTTCGCTGTTTTAATTCAGGCATACAGCCCTGCTTGCTCCCTACAGCACTCCAGCTAGAACTGTATGACATGGAACTGAAGGCAGCACTTCAGCACAGGAACGCAGCAAACCTGTCTCAAACAACACCAGTAATGGCCTATTTCAAATGCAAACCCATAATGGGTACAATGACCCACCTTCCTCCCTCCTTTTAACTTGGGAAGAACTGTACCTGCAGAATGAACTGACACTTCCCATGTATTTGCCTTTTTGCCCTGTTAATTTGATTGATGCAATGCCTCCTTCTCTTTCCTTCTGTTGCAGTAAAATGTTGCAAGAATACATCGAGGCTGATGCACTCTCAGTCAATCACAGCAGATTTCTGCATAAAACTTCCCCAACAATACCTTGTTTGCCCTCTCTGCAAACTTGCAATGTTGGAAATGTCAGCACAGGCAATTAAAGTTTAATTATTCACTCAGTCTATTAGAAGGAAATTCAGGTTAGTGCAGAGGACCTTCACAAGACTCGCTGTGCCATTTCAGCACATCACAGGGGAGGCTGCACAGGTAGGAGTGGATTTGACCAGACAAAACTACCCACTCCAGAGGCTTTCTGGACCAGAGAAGCTACAATTGTTTTGCCTGCATTTCTAATGGCTAAAGACTATTTATTCTGGAACAGATGATCCAGTGCCTGAAATGTGGCATCACTGACCACGAGGACTGTGCCAGAAACCTCCATGTAACTCAAATGGTCAACAGCCCATGCTACTGGGAACTCAGACTGCTGATAGAAAATATCTGTCCCTGCCCTCAAAAATATCCTTCCTGCCCTCAAAAATATTCTTTTTCCTTCCACAGTCTCTTAAAAGCAACTTCCATAACCTCTTCCTCACCTCTAGACTTCAGTCAGACTTGATTTCACAACACTAATGAGAATATCCTGATTTCAACAACAACAGTAAAAAACCTCTGAGGTTTTGATAAAAACAGACATGTTTCTTCTCCTGAGGTTCCCACCAATCTCTAGCTGGTCTTTTGGAGAGCCCCTCTTTCCTTACAGCTGATTTTTGACAGCTTGCTCTGTTGTCCTCTCGATTTCCAGACAGTGCTGCAGAGTGGACTGAGGGCCTGCTACCAAGCCACTAAAAATAGAAACATTTCCCAAGCCGTGCTGCTCTCAAAAACGTCTGACAGATAACGTAACAGTGGGTTGAGCACTCTTTGTATGACTTCAGGCCTGATGGCCATTTTATTTCATGAGCCTGAAACTGTTGCATTTCTCTGAAAGTCAGTGGAATTACACCACCATCAAACCAGTGCAATGGAGTGGTGAATTGGGCCCTTGGAGTTAAATTCAATATGTAAGAGATGGAGAGTGACTACTACAACTCCTAATACTCTTGTAAGACCATTTGAACACCATCCTTTGTTATTTCTCCGACTTTGTCCTCTCCCCTCATACACATTTACCATGATATTCCCTAAAGCTATTGACCAACTGTCATAGTATCAGATTCCACAAAAATGTTGTGCTAGGAACAGGGGAAGCCTCTGTGTGGGATAGATCAGCTCACTGGATTGAGCAAGCAGATGGTTCTACCATGATGCGCAGAGATTTCATCTTGGTATTTTATGAGTCTACACTCATCCACATAAATTTGGTACCTTTCACACTTGAATAGCAAAATACCCTTGTTATAGCAAAGTTGACTATCAATAAAACATACGAGAAGTGTTTCAATTAGAACTGATCAGCAGTGCCCCTCCGTAATCTCTGTTTCTAACTCTGACTTCATGTGCTGCAATGGCTGCAGTATAAGGGCAGTGGGAAAGGCAGTAAAAATAACACTGTAGATTTCAAATGACATGTGCTGCAGGTAATATCTCAGATCATTAGAGCTGAAAAAATGTTTTGAAATTAAATATATTTCATGATTGACCTTTTATTGTCATAAATGGCTTTGCTTTGGTTCTGTGTTGTATTTCATATGTCATTGGTCTTTCCCATATAACATCCGTAGATTTTTTGTTCTAGTGCGGTGTTTTCCTGTGAGGTTGTGTAAAACAATAATTATTTTGTGGCAAGTGATAACATTAAAGCAAAGAACTAAAGCGGTGGTTTAGACCTATCCCCAGCAATTCTGCATCAATTCTTGGCTATTCATAAAATAGAAGGCACATTTTGCCTGAGTACAAACCCAAAGCAAGACATGAGAGAAACAATTTTTGGTCTTGATCCACATCAGAGTGGATTTCAACTTAATATGCTGAAAAGGAAGCATATGGAATGTTCAGCTTAGAAATACATGCACATAAAAACAAGGAAATGCAGTTTCTTGCGTGCCCAGTAGCTGGAGGACCTGGCCTTGCCTTGGTGAACTTGTGAAAATCATTGAGGATTAATCTGAAAAATACCCACTAAATCTTACTCTCTCTCTTGAAAGTTTGAAACATTCAACACTCTGACAGCCTGACTTACGTGCTCCTGATAATTAGGAGCTAAAGGTCTCAAGCTGAGCATCAGAAATAACAATACTTAACCTGAAGCAGCTACTTGAAAACGTACCTGTTGGCCTCCTGGATTCCATAGACCTTTAAGTGAGGGGTATGAAAATTGCACCAAGGCTTCCTTCACAAGTCTTCAGAACACGCCAGGACATTTCTGTTTGTAAGCAACAAACTCATACAATGTAATTTTACTGGCACACCAGGGTGCCTTGTATCCTTTCCTGATAATATTGCTCCTTTCCTTCAAAAATAAACAGAAAACAAATATAAAAGTGTTGAATAAACATGAAAACAAAGATTAATTTTAGGATTCTCTGACTTTCTGTCAAAACTGTATTCACATGTATTCAAATATCATCTGATAAATAACTTAACTGGAAATTAACAACAACAAAAAACAAAAGGAATGGGGAAAATAAAGATACCTGGAAAGATTTCAGCAAAGATCTAACTCTTGGAGTGTTTCCAAGCAGCAGCCTTGATTTTGATTAATATTATAATACAGCCTGCTAAAACAGCACCTCATAAATATCCATGAAGCGGTTTATTAGAGACGGTTGTAAATACTTAAAATCTTGTCTTGCAACACATCAGATTTCAGGGAAAAAAAGGTAGTTGAGAACATCAAAAGGTGAAAATAAGAAGAATTCTTAGAAGATGTTTTCTTCCTCTTAAATATTACAATATATTGGTCAAAAAACCCCATCATCCTGGAGAGTGGAAGTACAATTGGAAAACATGTAGGTTGCAGAAATAGTGGAGATTTTGAGAGAGAGAGAGGCTACTGGGGACAAAGAAAACCAGAAAAATATGAGCTGGAGAATACATGAAAATTACTCTCACTACAGCCCTCTATTTTCTTATTTCAAACCCAAAACAAAATAACTACTTGCAAGAAAATAAAGCTGGTATGCACGTAAGAAGAGGGTGGAAACCAGAGAGCTGAGAAAGGAACCGGTGAAATATTGGGGCATAAGCAATTTCCTTTTGCAATCTCTTAATCTTGTAAGTCTGTTTTTACACACAGTACCTTGCAATTGTAGAGTAAAACAACCTTAATTTAAGCTCTGTTATATCTGAAGTGTTAGTCATCTATGCTCCAAGTTCTTGTCTTACATTAAGTGTTGATGTGTTCATAATCAATGCCATTCCAGGTAGCATTTTGCTGTTTTCCAGCATTCTCCTTCCTTTACAATGGATTTTGGCTCACAAAGTCTGTAAGGCAGAAAACTGAGGGTGAGGAGCAACAGGGAGGAGAACAGTCTAAAATGTGGCAATAATGTGGTGTCACAGCCATATCACCCTTTGAGGGTTTGAGATCATTGATCTGCTTGATTTTCATCCTCCCTGGGCAGGATCACGACAGGGATGCTCAGGATAGAGCAATCCTACAGGAAATGAGCTCTGAGCACAGACTGAAACATCTGTCTTGAGGGAATTGTTATAAATGGGAAATGGAACAAGCCATGACTGACCACAGACAAGCTCCTACAGGAAGGGTGAGATGTGATTGCTGTTCAAGGTCAGCTCCTGTCCGAGCTGCTCCCTGCAGATGGGCTGCAGTCACAGTGCACATTCAGCAGTGGCAGCCCAACAGTTTACTCTCAATTCCCACTCCCTTTGCTGTGATAAGAATTTCACATGTAACCAGCCCAGTGCTGCAAGTCCCCTGTTTTCCTGACTCCGTGTGGCAGATCCAGGCCCCCAGACACAGTGCCTGGTTCTCCCTGCCTGCAGCCAGGAGACATGGGAACATGATGTGACACAAGGGGGTGTGTTCATCCCTCCGAATCCACACTGGGGCTGCATATGCCCCTGGGAAGGAGTGAAATAAAAGAATGCTAGAGGAAAATGATGGTGTGCTTACTCTGCCTTCCTTCTCACTTTCCAGTTTAGCAAGTCCCTGTGAAACCATTTGTCATATGTTACCAACTCTCGGCGCTGCCAGGGCAGAGCTGCTGTTACGGAGGAAAGATTGCACAAAGGAGGACGTTTTCTCCTCACGCAGAAAGTTCTGACTTGGAAACAGTGCCAATTTTGATCATGGCATTGCAGCTCAGAAGGCAGATGCTATCATTCTTCACTCTGTGCTATGTGCTGCACAGCACACTCCCGTCTCCCTTCCTCTGTGCGAACCTGTAGCAGTTTGGAAGACTTTTTTCTGCTTCGTTGTCATTTAGAACATGTTTGTTTCCAACATTCAGCCTTAAAGGCAAAAGGCACAAGTTTATAAGGTAGTCTTCCGCAAAGCAAGAATTTTGGTGAGAGTTAGGAGGCAGGTCAGTCATAGAAGGCAAAAGGCTAAATACAGATAACAGACAACAGGAAGATGAAACAAAGACATGGAAAGGAATATCACATACTACCACAGAAACAATCTATTACTTTTTAGAAATATTATAAACGCTAGCAACATTCTCATTGCTGGGTCATCACCAGGATCGCTTCTGGAAGTGACTTTATGCCCACTAAATTGCTGAAATCAGTGTTAGACACAGCCTTTTTGTGAAAGCACTAGTGAGTCATAGTGTAGTTGTCTGGAACCTATTTTTGTGCCTCAACATCATACACACCTCAGATCCAACTATAAACTTTATCTTTGACTTTTAAACCTTGAGTCTTCAAGCCCAAAGGTACATACCCACCTTCTTGGAAAGCCGGAACTCATTTCTGGTCACTGGGCAGCACCTTGGCAGTGCCTTCTCTCATAGCACAAATGATTACAAAGTGAAAGAACATTATTTACTTTCAGATTCTATGGGTACAAATAGATTAATGGACTATTTACAGTATGATTCCCCATATGAGAATAATAAATACCTCTGTAATTAACTAATTAATTATGTGTCATAATTACACTGTTTTTCATAAACGGCATGGTAACCATTTAAGAGTGTTGAAATACATGTTTACTTCCCCTTCCTCTGCCCTTTTTTTTTAATGCTACACTTTTTCCATTCAGATAAAAATGTAAGTATTTTTCCAACTTGTCAAATTTCAGGCTACTCCATTTCCAGGTGAAGTCTCCTTCAATACTAATAAAAATCCCTCAGGGAGATGAGCAGTAACTGAACACGCCAGCTAAAGAGAAATGATGCACTACAAAAATGTACTCGCTCAGCGTGGATGTGCAAGGAAATCATATGCTGCTCTCCTGCTTCCCCACAAGCGTTATTTCCTATTGAATTGTGTGATGCAGCTCTTCTCCCACCTTACTCTCTTCCCCCAGGAGTAATCATTCATTTTCAGCAGTACAGCTCCTTTGATTGAGGTATTTTTTTCCTGCTCATCACTGGATGTGCTTCCTATAAGCTGGTAGATTCTCCCTCTGTTAAAAAGGGAAAATAAGGAAGAGGTAATTTCTTACCTGGATAGATGACACATACTTCTAACAGAATATTTAATGTAGAAACATACTATGAACTATCATTTATTGCAGAAGGAAATCCCAGAAGAATAAATTCTAAGCAACCACAGCAACCTTTTTTTTTTTAAATTAAAGGACCAAACTACAGAAATGATACTACAAACTCTTTATGGTCCCAACCCTACATGTGCCACCAAGACCTAAGAAGTGCCATTTCACTGAACCCAAAAGATTTAAATTTTCAGAGATGAAAGCAGAGCTGGTACAAGCTCTGTTTTGGCAAGCTCAGGAGCTCTGTGATGGTCTGAACATTTCATTGAAAAATTACTTTGAAAATACTTGGGGTGTATAGAGTCAACACCTGTAAAATTCCAGCTACTTATTCAACCTTTAAACAAAACAAATTTAACTGAATTCTTAAAGCACTAAAGTTTGACAGTTCTGTCCTGGGAAACAGTAGCACATTATAGCTTATCCTTAAGGCCAAGAAATTCAGACTCTGAGGCAGTGAGTTAGGAAATGGCTTCTGAAGCTGGGTGCCCTTGGGAATTGTTCTGCTACCAGCTACTTCCCATTTGACTCAGAGACTGCAAATTCAAGTCCTTTCATTCATAAACCTGTGGTACAACTACATACAAAAAGAGAGAATTTTTCTCCAGCAGCCCCTACGAGTCAGAAACACAGTGTTTTTTTAAGAAATGTCAATTCTGCCTTAAGATAATTGGTGTGATATAAAGTAGAGATGAACAATTTTAGGATGCACATCACAAAAGCGCACTCCTACCATAGAAGCTCCAGTTCATCTCTTGGCACGTGGCTTGAGAGGCATTCATGGCTCTGTGCTGGGAACCTTGAACAATGTGAGGGGTTTTTCTTACCCCTATCTCTTAAAATTAGAACCTGACACTTGATAAGGTCCTGTTCCAATGTTACACAGCCAGGTTTACTTCCCAGAAGCAAACATCATTCCTGCAGCATAGGTAGGAAGATCCCAGACTTTCTATGGTAAAACACACAGGACTGGACGTGATTAATGAAGTAATATTTAGCTAAAAGCCGCTCAAGCCATTCCACCTTTAAAAGTTTTCACCATCCACAAACATGTCTCATTCACAGCTTTACAAGGTTGTGGGATATTTATTTAGATATTGCTCAGTATAACAACCAAATCATGGTCTGCTGTGATGGAAATCAGCTCCTAAATCCATTGTGCTTTTTGTGTGGTTGCACAGGAAGCCTAGCCAAAGGCAGGATGTCCACTTGTGCTATGGTTTGTGTACCTACACAAGGCCTTGTGAGAATGTCCAGGTACCCATTATTTATATGACTTTACTCTACTTTTTAGTGATCAAAAAGTTCCTGTGTTTTTATTTTGCGTAAATGAGGAATTTGCATCTTTTAGAATCATTAAAGAGTAGACATTTGCAGGCTGATACAAATTCTTGTATTTATAATAAATCCACATCCAGAAGATTCTGTCTGAAATTCATGCCAAGTATTTGAATATAAAGACTGTAACACTGTAAGGCTTATTATATAAATGTGAAGTCTTAATAATTCTAATCTCTCTGTGCAGTTATACAGTCTGGCCTTTATAACACACAGCCTCCTGTGTTCTGGCAGTTTTGTAGGAGATGCATCTAAAACCCCACACCTTACTTAAAGCAAAGTTAAACTGCTCCCAGCTAGAAAACTGTGCCTTGAAGAACTGAGAAGGGCAAGAGTCCTCCCTGCCATGTAGGACAGTTCACTAGAAGCAGGATTAAAACTTTTTAATCAGGTTTAAATTGGTCCCAACCTGGTCAGGTCAGTAATGGCAATATCTTCAGAGGGAGATCAAGCGAGGAGCATGGTTAAATTTTCAGCACGGTCACTATATGCCCTATAGACAGAGGAAGAACTTCTCTTTCACATGTGGTTGCTCAATATTCATTTCAAGGAATTAAAATTAGAACCGGCATAATAGTTGAAAATACATTCTCTTTTCCTAAGAAAATATATTCAAGGCAAGAGTTTTGGACACGGAAGCTGATTCCTCAGGATGTGAGGGAACCTTTCAGAAAAGCCTCTTTATTGGAGAGCAGAAACAACTTGGCAAATCTTGGTATAGGAGGAGTTAACTGGGGCTTTTAGAGCATTGTAATCTAACAGACTGTTAAACAGTGAGAGGGAATTAAGTGACCTGAAAATGGCATAACTAATTGCAGAGTCTTGAAAAAATAACGGTAACGTGGAGGTTCATGAAATGTGTATGAACTGTATCACATATTCATGCCCTATTACTGTGAATTCTGAAGTGTCTTACTGTTCAAGATAATAGGCCTTGATTCAATTCAGTCTGATGTAGGATGAATTTCATGTGCTAATTAGTAAAGCATTTCTTAATGATTAGGAAAAAGTAGATAACATCTGATTGAAAACCCAACTGTCAGAGATAAAACAACGATACAACTCAGGGTGGAAGGAATGCCAGTCAGGCTGAATTCAGGTGTCTTAATTATGATAATTAATGATTGTATTCCCTATATAAATGAACTCAACCAACATGAAAAGCATATTGTAATTAAAGTGCTTTTGAAAAGCAACATTTAAACAAATGCCATTGGTAATATTAATTACTTTTCTCATGTTCCATTTCACATTTGATTGCATTGGTTCACTAAGGAGCTAATAAGGGAAGACTTTGAGCTACTACAGTTCCTACTAAAGTAAGAACTTATCCCTCTGCAGAAGAAGGGCTTAAAAGACACTGCAGCTTTATCACTGCACATAATCAGTGATCTTTCTCACATAATGAAAATATACTCTCCATTATCAAATTGCTGCATCATGTTTTCCACCCACAATATGCTGTATTAATGGATTTTCTCTCAGACAAAAGCCAAACTACAAGTGAATGTGGCTTTGGAGACACCAGAAGAAACAGCAGCTGAAAGAAAATGCTTTGGGGGGATAGATCTGTTCAGGGAATGGAATTTGTTTCCTAAAAGAGATCAAAGTTTTGGTTTCTTTTTTCAACTATTAAGTTGCTTGCACTGAAATGAAACTCGAGTTTGCTTATGATTTGGTTTTGGTTTGGTTTTGCTTGGTTGGGTTTTTTTCTGAAGAACCAACACCTTCCCAGAGAAAGCTTGATTTCATTCGCAATACTGGAAGAGGTCTTTTAAAACACCCAACAGCCATTTATGTTTTGGGTGCCCTAGGCTTGTTTGTCATCAGCTCTGTGAAAATACCTACCTGTCCACAGGATTCTTGCTGCTCTGAAGCACAGGGTGCATTTAAACATCCCTGTATAATGTTTATACTGATCTTACCATGTAGACACCCTGTCAAATCTGCACAAGAAAACATATATGCACATATCAAAACTATATTTTAAGAGAGGTAAGAGGTATATCAGCATGATCTTGTCATCTGCATTTGCTATACTGGGAAAAATGCTTTGTAATAGGACTTCTCAAAGGAGTGGAAAGTCAGTGTACTAAGAGTAATTTAGCCTGATAATAATATGGTAAGCACAGAACAGCTCCCCTGGAAGCCAATCCTGTACTGATTACAATCCTACATAGGAGATAAAACATAAGTTAGCAAAAGTTTCACAGCTGCAGACCGAAGTGACAAAATAGAAGAACAAAGAGATCAGCGATAATGGGTAAAATCGTGGCCTCAGTAGGGTCAAGAGCAAACTCCCATTGATTTTAATGATGCTTGATATTTCTAATTCGTCACCTTTGAAGTGACAAATATACAAACACCAGTCAGTACAGAGAAGTGGCCTGCAAAATCACACCTCCACAAATGTGGGGGGTTTGCTGTGTGTAGTCAACCACCCGAGAAATTTGCCAGCAGGCTTTGAATGTATACTTTGAAGTGATTCAATTCTATTAAAGTGTAGCTTGCTCATTTCATATTTTTGAGCTTCTTAAAAAAAGCCATCTGTAGTTATTCTTCCAGTCAGAATAACCATTTGCAGTAATGGAAAAATGAATTATCTAAGGAAAGTCTGGAAATGTCACTGTTACGGATAAATACTATATGTTCCTTTTCTCTTCCTGTTCTCTCTACTGCCCTTTGCCATTCTGTTTTCTAAAACCTGCCTCAGTGACTGGATCTCACCTTGTTTTCACTCTAATACTGAGCCGCAAGAAACCCATGAGCTGATACCACCAGCAAGAGTAGCCCAGCAGAGTTTAAACTCGTTGATGTGACTTCTGGCTATGCATTAACCTGTATGTTTTTATGAAAACAGGACTCCAAAGGAGCAGTGTATTCTCCAACATGAAGAGGCAGCTTGAAAAGTCCCGTTTTGTCTATCAAGCTCTCTGTTTCTCATTACTCAAACTCCCATGCAACTTCTCCTGTGCTCGTCTGGACAGTTTGCATCCCCACTGGTACCCACAGCACTGTTCTAACTCACTCTCTCCTACTTTTCCAGCACAATGGATGAAAATTCAATTCCATTAAATAGCTAGGGTAGCACTCCTGTCAACTTCCACAAGGCTGAAGTTGTGCTTAATAGGAACAAGCAGAGTATGAGTCTTTCCTGGAGCTACTTGTGGTGTGATTTCAGGTAAAGGATTCACAGAGCTTTTAGATCTGAGGAACTCCAAGCACTTATTTGCCTTCTGGCCACAAGCCCAGACTCTGACAAACGAGCGTGGGACAGGATGGCCACCATGAGAAATGCTCACTTGGTGTTCAGAGGCATCTGAGACCAGGACTGCACGGCACCATGTTGTTGTCATGAATCGTATGTGATTCTCACTCCTGCGAATCCTTCTATAACTTATCACTGCAGTGTTTAAACCAAACCAAACCAAACCCAAACAAACACACGCATTAGAAGTAAATCCTTTCAGCGAAATTTACTTTCTGTGTAGGAATTTTTCTTTTTTACTTGCTTCTTTAATTCAGTTTTTCTTTTCTTTCTTTTTTTTTTTTTCTGTTCTCAACATTCATTTGTGAGGAGAGTTATACAGCAATTTAAATGAAGACAATTAAGGGCAAACTAAAGTTACTCACAGCACCACGGAGCAGGTTGTGAACTCCTAAATGAGACACTTTTAACCATGACCTGAGGCCATGGCATCGTCCCAGCTGCCTTCACTGCAGGGAACACCTTTCCTCACCTCTGTTTTGAGGAGGCTTTTATATTTAGCACAAATATAACAAAAGTTTTACATGAGGACACTGCACGGCTCATAACAAAGGGGCAGACAAGAAAACATTTCTAACAAAGATTCATTTCCACTTTTAGCTCCATGCCCTTGAAGCAATCTTTTCCCTCCCTTCCAAGCAGGCTGCTGTTGCCCACACATTGAGTGCTCATTGAGGGTTATTATAATTTCTTGTTCGTAGCTGTATCCCAATAGTATGGTACAAACTATTGTAAGTCTATTTCCTAATCCAATGGTTACCAATTAAATACCACCCAAGACTCAACATTTAATCAACCTTTGCCTTTTTTTTCATAAATGATATAAAATAATTTAAGTTCATCGAGGATTTGAATTTTAGAAGGGCTTCAGTGCCTGCAAAAGCACAAATGTCAATCTTACTGTTCATACCAACTTCCAGAGTTCAAAACAATTGAAAAGACAATCATGCTGGATGCATAAAAAAGAAAAAAAAAAAAGAGAGAAAGAAGGAAACTGGAGGAGCTTTTGCAGCTTATTATCTTGATTTACAGATTTAGCATGCTCTGTCTTTGAAACTGTAGTGTTCTCTGCCCTTTCCTCTACCCTTGTCCAAGGTGAATCATCTTGAGGAGCGAGCAGATCCAAGGAGAGGAAAGAATCTGAGCTCTGGTACTCTGGTGTGCAATTGAGACTACCTCTGTATATCCCTTCTGTTATTATATGAACACCAGGACAAACCTCTTGAATTTTTTGACTTGTAAAACAGAAGGGATACGAGATGGTGCTTGTGATATGCATCAGTTATTCACAGTGACCAATACCAGTATGCACACACCTTGTGGAAGGTGGCATTTACGGACCAATGCCACTATGCACGCTCCTTCTGGAAGGTGGCATTAAGGCACAGCGTTGAGCAGTGCTTGGCTCTCACCATGATCATGCAGTTTATAATAAAATTTTAACTCTTTCATGTTGGACCCCTTCAAAGCACTCAGTTCCAGTCCCATCTGAGCACCCATTTCAAGTGTGACTGTTCCTGAGCAGCACTCCGTGCCCTCCATTCCCAGTGCACCTGGAAGCCCCCACTGCAGGGCTGTGACCCTGTGAGCAGCTCCCTGCCCCGTGGCACGTGCCCAGCTCTGAGAGCAGAAGGCTTTGAGCTGAGCTGCTGGAGCCCACCCTGCTCAGAGCATGGTCAGGCCCCGTGTCTGAGGCCCCATCTGTTGTTGTGGCAGCTCAAGTCTGGGCTCTTTCAGAGGGAGCCACGAGGGTGGCTTGGCACCTACGGGAGGGTGCCATGGAAACAGGCTGGGTGCACAGAGTCTGTTCGAGCACCCACGTGGTCACGTGCAAATTTGGGTCCAGGCAGACGGTCAGGGTGGACACAAGATCCTTCCTACCCTGCAGGCACATCCTGGGGTCTTGCTGAAGGTCATGTTTCAGCACAGCTTTTCCTTTACAGAAATGCAGTGATTTGACACTGAGGGGTAACAGCCTCCCTGTGAGGGGTTTCAGCCGAGTACTCTCACTCAACAGGATCCTACTGAAGGGTTATTTCATGAGCTTCGATAACTTGCCTGTACAAAGACAGACTTTTTAATGCTACAGTGTTAAAAGATGATTTGTGTATTTAGGAGATGTATGCATTCATTGACAGTCATTCTAGGCAGAATGAAGAACTGACGGAAATGAATTAATATACCTAGCAAACCTTTTTTAAAAAGCTCACACTTCTGAGAATATGAAATAATCTTTTTTGTGTGTGTGTATTTCACTCCAATAATAAAAGAGTCACAGCCCCTGTAAATAGAAATCAAAGATATATGGGCATGCAACTTCAAAAATAACTAAGCCTGAAGGATTATAGAACACATGCTCCTAAGGAGACCCTCTCTACTTATAATATCTTATTTTCCAAGACCAATATAAGATTAGTTACTGACTGGCACACAAAGAAAATGCAGAATGAAATTACAGTGATAAACTTTATGTCATTTCTGAGATGACATTTTCATTGTAATGAAGACCTTGTTTTAAACTCATCATGACAGAATGACTAGTATGGGCTAGAAGATCTACCTGAGCAGGCTTTGGGATCCTACATTTATAAAGCCCCAAAGCTTAATATTTTAAAACTAAAGCATGATCACCTCTGTTTCTAATTACTGCTGTGAATATCTTAAAGATACCAAATTCAACTGCACAGCAAATCCTATCAAGATGATATTTAGAATGTCAAAAGATGCACCCAGAAAGATAACTGGGACTTAGCAAGCCCTATCAATCAGCTCCTAACAGCTGAAAACCCAGGTGATGTCACAAAGTTACGAAGAAGCTAACAAAGGTTTGGATTTAACTTGCAAGGCTTTTCCCTTTTCTTTCATTAATTTAGGAGGTGTCATCCTGTTTGAAAACATTTTTGCATACAAACTTAGGTATGACCCTAGACTACATAACAGCATCTCTTCAAAAATCCTGTCACTTGAAATTGTGCAGGAATTTAACGGCCATGACTTCTCTGATCCCCAGAGTCTCCCCTGCAGCTTTGGACTGGGATTTTCCTTTTTTTTTTTTTTTTTTTTTTTTTTTTTAACACTATGATTTTACTTGCTATAGAAATGTTTTCAACTGCTATGTTTTATAATTAAAAAATGTGTTTATGTACCCCTATCCTCCCACTATAGCCCCTGATAATGGAACATAGGAGTGGAAAATGGCCCATCCACCACTTCAATTGCACTGAATGGGAGAGCAGGGCTGAGCAGCACAGCGAGAGGGATATTGCTTTGGAGTTTATGTTCGCAATCTGAGGCCCTGATCCTGCACACGTTTAGGCAGTTGAGCAATTTTACACAAGTGAATAATCTGATTTAGTTCAAAGGGAGTACTCACATATGTTAAATGTCTCACCTGCTGTGGTGGTTTAACCCCAGCTGACAACTAAGCACCAGAGTCACCACTACCCCCTGCTGCGGGATGGGGAGGGGATTTGGGAAACAAAGGTAGAAATTGGGGGTTGAGATAAGAACAGTTTAAGAATTGAAATAAAATAAAATAAAATATAATCACCATTACAATAAAATATAAACTAATAATTTTAATGGGAAGGAAGAAAACAAACAACAACAAAGAGAGAGAAATAAAACCCAAGAAAGGCAAATAATGCACAATACTGTTGCTCACCACCCCCTGATTGAGGGTCTGGAATATCCCTGTGGCCAGTTCGGGTCAGCTATCCTGGCTGTGACCCCTCCTGGATTCTTGTGCCCCTCCTCGCTGGCAGAACATGGGAAAGAGGGAAGTCCTAGACTTGAGGAGAGCACCACCCAGAACAGCCAAACCCTCAGCGTGTTAGCAACATTATTCTCTTACTAAACCAAAACCACACCAATGTGGCAGCTACCGGCCAGAAAACTAAGTCTCTCCCAAGCCAAAGCAGGACACCTGGCTACGCGTTCATGAGCTGGAGTCCCACATTGCACCCAGGCTGTTGCTTTCCGAGGAGGGAACTTCACCGCATGAAATCACCGTTTTTTCATTTCTCTTAATTGTTGCCAAAGGAACAGTATCACGTTCCCTGACCTACCTTTATGAAATACAAGAATTTGCATTGCTCGAGTGCACATGAAGCTAAATTGAATAGGGTAGCTGGGCTTAAACTTCAGGAGAGTGAAACAGGGCTTGAAAGCAAAAAAAAAAAAATAGGATACAGCAAAAATATTTTTTGTTGCACAGAGCATACACTCTGCTCACATGGACTTTGATCGTACCTAAAGGTAGTGTAAGAGTAGGAGGTGGTTTATATTTCATTAAAAAGTGACACTGAATATGTAGGTTTCAACAGCAAAATCTCTCCCTGTTATTTACTACTCTTGCCATCTATTAAGGCATATATATATGCCATCACAGAACTGTGATTCCATGGGAATTTCCATAGCAAAAATTCCATAAGCAGATAAGATAACAGACAAAAATTTTACCATAATTAGCCAATATTAAGGGAAGGCATAAGATTCCTGACTACATTCAAAAGGCAGGCTAGCATTTGCTTTCTAGTTTACCTTTTATAATTACCTCTAAATTCTTGATGGTAATACTCAGAGGAGTTAAATACTTCAAGGAGAATGCTGCAGAAATACAGTACAGATCCTCTTGTCTCCTAATATTAATAAAAAAGCCCACACAATACTGCATTTGAAATTTGAATATGCTGTTGTTTCACTCTTTCAACAAGAATCAGTTTTTCCTCTTCAGAGAGTATCAAAGTGCTCTGATACGACCAAAACTAAATCACTGTCATTTAGGTGTTTCCCTTTTAAAACCAGCAGTGAGATTTTTTCCTTCTGCTGCAATTTACATTCTCTGCACTGTGGGAACAACTTCCCTTATTAACTGCAGCCTCTCAGACACAAGGAACCTTCTTTAATGCTCTGAATGTTTTGTCCAAAGAATATTGGAGTTTGTACTCTGGCCAGACATCACTGAGACAGCTACTGGTCAGATGCAATGGCACCAAGAAACCCCACATCTCCTTGCAGCTCCAGTGGCATAAACCAGGAGTGAGCCTTGTGCATTAAACAGAATTATCTTTGCCAGAGATGGGGCTAAGCAAAGCAAAACCATCTACTATAACAGAGAATAATTAAATACGGCTAAATAAATGTTGAAAAAAAAGATTCTGAAATCAAGATCAGTGTAATGAAAATCTTAATACTGATTAAAATGACAAATATTTTGAAAATACTTACGTTTTCTTTTGAGTGGGTGCTAATTGATAGGTAAAAGCCAGACTGATTCTGGGTGGAAGGTGTTGTTCCCAGAAGAACAATGATTCCTTATATTAATATTTCTTGACTAGAGGACTGGTCCTCAGTCCTGACATTTAGCCTATAAAGCAATTTTCTCCTAGTACACATTTCAATAGCCATTTACCTTTGTGCCAACTGGATATAGAATCACAGAATCGTTTTGGTCAGAAAAGACCTTTTAGATCATCAAGTCCAACCATTCCCCCAGCACTGCCAAGGCCACCACTAACCCATGTCCCCAATCCCTCCAGGGATGGGGACTCTGCCACTGCCCTGGGCAGCTGTGCCAGGTTGGGCAGCCCTTCCAGTGAAGAAATGTCCCCAAGCGTCCAATCTAAAGCTCTCCTGGCACAACTTAAGGCCAGTTCCTTTTGTCCTGTCCCTTGTTCCCTGGGAGCAGACCCTAATCCCCCTCCAGCTCCCCCCTCCTGTCAGCGAGTTGCAGAGCCAGAAGGTCCCCCCTGAGCCTCCTTTTCTCCAGGCTGAGCCCCCCCAGCTCCCTCAGCTGCTCCTGCTGCTCCAGCCCCTTCCCAGCTCAGATACCTTTGGGAGCTGGGTTCCCAAAGAGCATCACAAAACACTGCCATACAAAACACTGTCATAACAATTTCAAAATAACTTAAACCCAGTTTGTGTGAGCACACTTGACTGCACAAAGAGAGAAAAACTGGAAATTCAGATGCCAGTTGAGGAGATTATGATCAAAGCAGGATGGAAGCATCTCCTGCTGCACTTTGTTAGCAACAGACACTTCCACACATGGATCCCTTTGAATAATTTACTGAAAGGAAACAGATCAGCTGGGTAAAGGTCTAATTTTGTACCGTGGAGAGGACACTAAGAATGTGGCCTTCAAAACTGTGCAAACGTCTTCTTTCACAATACATTTGTGAAAGTTATTTTTGCTCAAACAGAGGGTTGTGTCTGTGGAGTGTTGAGACTGAAGGTTTTCTCATGACTGTCATCAGGATGTCATCCCTAATTACTGTGTGGGGCTGTTGCTTGGGAACTCCTCCCTACCCCCACCATGGGATAGTATTTTCCCAGGCTATGGGAAACACAGCAGAGGGAGAAGGCCAGGAGATCAGGATTGCTCTTTCCAGTAACAGCCCTCCAGCCACGTCAGCTTAAGCAGACCATGAAACTGGACCCGGAGGTAGACAGCCTTGAATTCTGCCGAGGGAAACCATCATATCTTTTCTCCCAAGTAATTTTTTATGTTTATGAAAATATGTTTAAAAAAACAATTTAATGTGTCTGCCAAAATTTCTTGAAGTTAACAGTTGATCCAGAGTTTTAAAGAAGCAGTCACCTCAGACCATTAGCTTTTTAACAAAATCTGAATATTAGTTGAAAGGCTGAGTAAAAAATGAATTAAAATATATGCAATCAATCAATTTTAGGGTCATAATATTCTCGCCCTCTGAAATGCTGTTCATTATCATGTATCTCTCATTATTTTTTCCTTATAACATCTATTTCTTAAGGAGAATTACACTTATTTGGGGTTGTTGTTTTTGTTAAGCCCATTGTAGCAACTTTGAAAGTAAGAGTGGTAAAACATAACACACACATGGATAGCATAAAGTTAAACAAAATAAATGTTACTAGCTCAATAACTTTAGACATGAGTAAGTAATAAAGAAAGAAAGAAAGAACTCAATGTCTTTCCTTCCTTTCTTCCTTTCTTCCTTCCTTCCATCCTTCCTTCCATCCTTCCTTCCTCATTTGCTGGGCATTATTCACAAAGTAAAAATTCTGTTCAGATAGTTCTCCCTATACTTCGAAAAATTCAGATTTTAATAAAAACTCAAATGTTAGGTTCCCAGCTCAGACCATATCACTTTATTTTGTATTATCTGGGACATATCTTCAAAAGGAAGCCTGAAAGGTATGAAAGAACATTTTGGCTTTTTTTTCCCCTCTTCATCCTCATAAAAGGGAAATTTCTACCTATCAGTAGGTTTCTTGATGCTAGAACTATACCTAGGATAGATTCCACTGTGTGTTCTATATGCAACCAATTAAATACTTTTTCTAATTATATACAACATTGATAGATTATATTAATGATCTTCTCAAAACCGATAATGTTTCCTTTCCTTTCAATGAAAGTTTTCTCCTTCCACAGGCTTTTTTCCCACCACAAAGTTCTCCAAAGTTTCTAAATCCAGCTCCTACATCTCCAATTTACAATATGAGGTGGTCACAAAAGGCAGGTGGAGCCTGCAAAGAAAGAGGCCCCCATTCACATGCAGTTGTCCAGCTGCTTCATTTAGACAACCTCTTCTTTCCACAGGGTATGTAGGTCAGAGTTCCAATGTGAATGTTTGAATTTCTACCTTATCAGACACTATTTCAGTTTAAATATGAAGCCAACTTCCATCAGAATTTCAAACATTATTAAAAACTAAACCAATAAAAAGAATTGTCTCTCCCGTGCTCTGTGAAGAGGATTGCTCAGCACCGTTTCACCCTATAGTACTACTAAGAAATTAAGGAATATGGACAGGTAGAAACTAAAGGTGTTTCTAAAGGGTATCATGAAGCTTAATGGACTGATTTAATGTGCTTGATTACTGATTCAGGCACGGGATTTTTTTAGATCAAACACAGTTCTGGATGCCAATCTTGAGCAGGAGAAGTAAAAAAAGATCTAGGATCTGCATCTGGTTTACTAATTGCACATATAAAGCATACGATTATTGGTGGTAGGAGAGACTAGACTTAGTTGCTTAGTTGCTTTGTTCCTACATTTTTCATCAGTAACACACAAATACACATTTCAAACATCCCTGAAAATTCAAGGGCTGATTCACTCTTCAGTCTCAGGAACATCTGTGATTACAAGCACATCATGTTTGTTCTTAACCACAGCCAGAGCAGAGCCCAGAATGCAGTTATTCTTCATAGTGAAAGCACGGGAGCAAATTTCACCTGCAGGGAGATGGGTGAAAGAACAGCAACACAGAGAATGAATAATTCAGTCCATATATCTTCAGTTAAAAAAAAAAAAAAAAACACATTAAAAGGAAAAGTTAAAGTCACATTTGACAAAATATAACTACAGTGCTTCAAGTTGTGGTAAGCTGCTGTACTCCCTTTGTACACAGAGAGGATTAAAAGCCTAAAGTTAGTAATAAAAAGCCTTCACCAGTGAGTTTTTTATTGGCTGTTGCTTTGTGAGTCTGGTTTCTCCCTAAGAAGAGTCTATGTCATGTATGTCAGAAGAATTTGAGTTTCTGTCATAGCCTTTAAAATCAGGTCTGATCTGGCTGAGAATTTCTCACACATGACCTCTTCTGTCTGATAGAAAGGCTCGCTGCTCTCAGGCTAACAGAAAACTCAACTCACTCCCTAAAAGCTTATACCCAGCTCTAGGCTTGTGCCCTAGTCTGGAGTTCATTAGTTCTTAGTTTTTTTGCCTCCAGGACCATCACTTCATATTACACTGAAGAGCGAAAACCAGAAAGCTCATTCCCATCTCCTTCTGCCACACAGAGAGTGAAATATTGTGGCCTTGCCTGGCACGGTGTCCTGTCCCTGTCCCTCCCTCACTCCTTCCTTCCTTTCTCTTCCAGTGTCTCTGGATGGACTTTTCTACTCAACATTCTTTTATCACAGCTTCTCTTCTGCGAAGTTACAACCCATGAGCACCCCCCACTGCTCTCCTGACTTGCCACAATCTTTTATAACCCCTGTTTTTAGTGGACTTCTGCCACAACAGCTGGGGGAGGAAAGGAAGTGCTTCACAAACACTGCTTTGATTTCTATTACTTTTTTTTTCCTTTTCTTTTTACCAAATGAGATTTACAGCTACAGAGCACTTCAAAAGGCTCTCCTCCCGTGCTATGATGTTCCTCGTTTGTAATGGTAAAGGGGACAGGTAAAGGAACAACTGGATTGTCATGGTAGGGCTGGCTGGGAATACTCTCAGATAAAACTGGGGGGTGGTATCTGTCTTGCCTTTCCCCTACATCTTAATTTTCTTCAGCCAAAAGATGTCATTACTGATGGAAATTAGGGGTGAAAACCCCACTTCTAACAGCCTGGGAATTAGGACAGTGAGCAAGGGAACGGACATGGACGTAAATTATTGTTCAAAATAAGGAATAGCAAAATCTTGAAGCTGGGTCTTCTGTGGTTCCTAAGAGTAGCCTTTAGTCTAGACTATCTGAGTGCTTTTTATCATATTTCTAATTAAGTATTTAAAAATACCTGGGTTTTATCTTCAAGGAGAATAAGAACATGCTAGATTTTTTTTAAATAAATTTTGCAGGATGTAAAATCTACTTCACATGGACATTATGGTGATTATCATTCCTGAACCATTTATGCATGTTTTAAAGGTATTAACCTGAGGTCACCTTTAGGCTCTGTGTTTTCCCATTGTCAGCAAATACAGTGTGTGGCAATAACTGACTTCAAACACAGATGTCTTCCTTTGAAAAGGGCAGTAAAGATATGAACCGTCCCTGTGCTTTACTTACAAAACATTTGATTTCCAGGAAGTTATTTATATTGTTTCATAGTTTTGTATTTTTTTCCCAACAGAATGTCGTGCTTGTGTTCACAGACAGTAATAAACGACAGGTTCTTGGTTCTGGTTTTGGTGTCTTTATTTTTATTTTTACTTCTTTTAATTTTATTTTTATTTTTAATATTATCACTTCTGTTGACTCCTAGCTCCACAAATGAACTTGGAATAACAGTTTGATGTGGAAAACAAGAAAATGAGCTAATCTTTTTTTGTTTCTATTTATGCTTTCTCATTTCCCTAGGTCCCAGACTGAATTATAAAACTTCTGACTGTCTCATCACCATGCTGCCATTTCATCCTGGAGGAAATGCTCTGAGAACACAGGAACTATGTTTTTCCTTGGAAAGCCTAGAGGTATAATGATGTTGTTGTTGACTCTGACCTTGCCTCCACATCTGGCTGAAACACTCAGCACTGTGAGAAGAATCCTGAAACCACAAGTATCAGCCTCAACTATTGAAAATATTTTTTTCCTTTCATTTCAGGGAAAGAATCCCTTTTCCCACCAAATTTATATTTTCAACTCTAAGTTCGAGAACAGTGCCACAGAAGAAAGATTTTTTTGAAACTCAGTGATTGACAAAAGTGATATCCTTTTAGACAGTTTATCTGTCTACTGAAGATGACTTTTAAAGTGGAAAACTGCTTAAAAAATGCTAGAGAGTGGATGACAATAAGAAATAACTAGATGTGGGTGAAAATAGTGATTTTATTTCTTCTGATATATTGCTTCTTGTATGAAAACATTCCAATGTAAGAGGAGGAAAAAAATAAAACTTTGGGAAAAACTACCTGCGTGTTATTTCTGATTAAAAAGACTGTGCAGATTATATGTTTCTGCAGTCCTGAAGGGCAAAGGAGTCCAAGAAGGAAGGATATTCCTCAAGAAGGGAATTTTCAAGGCACTTGAGCAGACCGTCCCCATGTGCCAACAGATGAGCTGTTGGAGAAGACAACTGGCCTGGGTGAACAGGGGGTTGGAAGGAGGAACTCCAGGCCTGTCAGCCTGACCTTGGAACGGGGAAAGGCCATGGAGAGATTATCCTCAGCACGATCACACAGCACGTGCAGGACAACCAGGGGATCATGCCCCGCCAACAGGGGTTCATGAAAGGCAGGTCCTGCCTGACCAGCCTGATCTCCTTCTATGACCAGGTGACCCACTTAGGGGATGGGTTGTGGATGTGTCTACCTCGTCTTTAGTAAAGCCTTTGTCATCGTTCCCACAACATTCTCCCAAAGAAACTGGCTGCTCGTGGCTTAGACGGGTGTATTCTTCCCTGGTATAAAAACTGGCTGATGGTAGAGCTCAGAGTGGTGGTGAGTGGAGCTACACCCAGCTGGGGCTGGTCACCAGTGGGGTTCCCCAGGGCTCAGTACTGGGGAGGTTCTGTTTAGTATTTCTGTGAATTATCTGCACAAGAGGATTGAGTGCACCCTCAGCAAGTTCACAGATGACACCAAGGTGGGTGGGATGTGGATCTGCTGGAGGGCAGGAAGGCTCTGCAGAGGGATCTGGGCAGGCTGGATCCATGGGCTGAGGCCAGTGGGGTGAGGTTCAACAAGG
>VZRE01009495.1:28412-52971 GCA_013396775.1 Cephalopterus ornatus
GGCTGGGGCAGAGGGGCTGGAAAGCTGGAAAAGGTTCTGCGGGTGCTGGTGACAGCGACTGAACATGAGCTGGGTGTGCCCAGGTGGGCAAGAAGGCCAAGGGCACCTGGGCTGTACCAGGACTAGTGTGGCAGCAGGACCAGGGCAGTGACTGTCCCTGTGCTGGCACTGCTGAGGCCACACCTCTGATTTTGGGTTCAGTTTTGGTCTCTTCATGACAAGAAGGACATTGAGGGGCTGGAGNGGAGCAGCTGAGGGAGCTGGGGGGGCTCAGCCTGGAGAAAAGGAGGCTCAGGGGGGACCTTGTGGCTCTGCAACTCCCTGACAGGAGGGGGGAGCCGGGGTGGGTCGGGCTCTGCTCCAGGGAACAAGGGACAGGACAAAAGGAACTGGCCTTAAGTTGTGCCAGGAGAGCTTTAGATGGAAATTTCTTCACTGGAAGGGCTGCCCAACCTGGCACAGCTGCCCAGGGCAGTGGCAGAGTCCCCATCCCCGGAGGGATTTACAAGACGTATGGATGTGGCATTTGGGGACATGGGTTAGTGGTGGCCTTGGGAGTGCTGGGGAATGGTTGGACACAATGATCTCAAAGCTCTTTTCCAAAGAAAATGATTCAAGACTCTCTTTTCTGTTTGACAGTATGCCCAGAATTCTTTATATTAATATTCACAGCCCGGGACTGAGGTTTTGCCCGTGACCAGTGGAACTTCCAGCTCTCAGTGTTTCCAACCCTGCTCCCTGTTTGGATTACCTGCTTCCGAGCAGCTTCCAGATGACTTCTCCTCTCCCTGCAGTTACACCCAATCAGAACAGCTTCTTAATGCACACCACATTTTCAAGTCAAAGGGAAATTATTCTGTGTTGGAAATAAATCCTAGCAGAGGAAGGCTGGCAGTAATTTAGGAAAGCAAAATTGCAGACAAAATTCCAAAGAACGCAGGCTCTGTTTTCAGTATAGAATATCAGAATACTGGGATGATGTATAAACACCTTACCAGACTGGCATCAAAGGAGAAATACTGCTGAGATTCCTGTTTTCCCTTGTGTTTAGGGGTCATGGAAGAGCATAGCTGGGACCAGTAGTGCTGAGGCAGCCTTTCCTCATCCTCTCAATCTGCCTCCTGGGCCTCAGTAATCCATGATCCCTGGTGCAATTACACCTGATAAGTTTGCCCTGCTTATTTATATCTTTGATCTTTCTATAAACAGTCTCTGGACATTTGTTCATGCTGAGCAGTACTTTGATCCATGAATAAAATCACTCAAAATTACTAGTGCAGCAAGGTAGGGCTCAACATTTATAAAAGTAAAATCTTGACATAAACTGTTTTCACAAACTTGTGTTCCTTTGGGACAGCAGTCATGCCTTGTTTGCTGTTTTCCTGGCAAGTTGTTTTGAGTTAGAACAGAATTGGAATGGTAATTGTAATGAAACAAAAGGAGGGGAAGAACAACACAATTCATTTTCCAAGTAAAAATATCACAGACAAGTGATGAAATAATTTTGTGCAGAATCACTCCCCTCTTATTTATTTGTCATTTCCTTTGGGCTAATTTAATCTGAAAAGAATCCTATCCTGCAAATAATTTCTAATAAATTGTGTGTTATTGAGAATAGGTTAAGCAAGACCACTCAACCTGCATATACTGTAAAACATGGTCTAAAATACTATAACGTGATTCAGAACACTAGAGATCTTTTCAGTATCTTCTGTTGCCACGATCCTTTTCTTTTGAATTCCCTTAAGAATATTCATACAGTGAAAAGAAGATATTTTTAAACTTCTGAATAGAGTTTCTGAAGAGATATCCCATTTTACAGAGTGGGAGATGTAACTATGTAAATACATATCTTATTCTACAACAAGTGTAACAGAGTCCAGAAGGAACTTGTGGACATTGTACAACAGTATGTTTTTTATCTCAATCTTTACCTAAAAGGAATAAATCACTTTAGATAAAAGTGATATAAATGTAAATGTTATTGAGGAAATGCCAAAAGTTAGTGGGAAGGCTCTATTAAATTATTTTTTAAATTATTTTATAGTGATGCCACACTTGTTCACAAGTTATTTTGATAATAGTGAGTTAGCCACAAAAGTCATTAGCTATGAGTGTTTATTTCACTTTATACTAAGATACTTGCTTATATTTGCTCAAAAATTGTTTTCGTTAAACAAATTTTACAACGTGAAGATGACCAGAAGTTATTAGCATTTATACTCTAAACACAGAAAAGCTTTTGGGTGGTATCAGATGAATTGGTTCCTGATTCTTCAATTCCAAATCATTTTATTATGCTTCTACTTATCACAAATTTCCTTTAAATGAAACTGATGCAATTTTAGGTGCTACCGAGGAGTCTTTCTGCAACTACTTATAACAGACTTCTAGCAATAATTTGAGTATATAAATGTGGCTTGGAGTGAATGCATTACAGGGTAAGAAATAGCACCAAATTTCAGTGTACATCATATATTTGGATCATTTGCTCACGTTATATATTTCCAGCGCCTAGCACAGCACTGAAGTTCTAACATTAAAATCAGCATTAAAAAAAATGAGTTATAAATTTAGATTTTTCTTATCACAGATCTCACAATACAACTGTCTGCGTTCTGATGAGTATCTACCTAAACCTTCCAAGCATTTGGTTCATTCGAAAATCAGGATTAGGAACCATTTTAACAGACACATTTTCCCCATCAAACTGAAGAATTTACACATGTCATGTAGGAAGTACAGATTTGAGATTGAGCTAATGATCACCATCATCCCTTCAGGCCTTAAAATCTAGGAACAGATGGAAAGAGTGTTATATACAGGTTAACCTTCTGTCTATTTTGGAATTTGAATTTCACTTTGCCATTGCTAAAGGTCTCTTTGGTCTCTCACATTCAAAGTTTTGCTCATCTTGTGCTATGAAGAAATTTTTCTTCATTCAAAATTATCTTCAATCTTTGAGGTGTTTAATAAAATTTTAAAATTCAGTCTTGTTTCTACCTACCCAGTAATTTCTGACAGACAGCTAACCCTTCAGATCTCATAGAAAATGCCACATTATTGCATCTTCAAACTCAAACAAGTAAGTTGTATGTGGGTATTACAAGTATTCCTACAATGCAGGAAAATATTATTAAGACATTATTAGACATTAAGAAGTAGCAAAGTGATTGAGCCTTCTAAATTCCTTGCCATTTTCAAAATGTCTCGTTCAAAGTTTAAGATATATAGGAATTCAGATGTAGTCAAATATATTTTAAGCACATCAATCAAATGAAAATGTGACGAAATTACTCCATATCCCAAAGAAATGTTTTATATTAATGTCATAACAATGGTTTGCTGAATGAGTCTATGAGGGAGCTGCCACTTGAACCATAGCAGAACTGGAAGTTTGAGAATCAAATAGCTAAGAATAACACTGCTCCATTTTCAACATACTAAAAGCTTTTTACTCAGTGGGAAACTAAGTTATTAGAAAGGGCAGTCTAAAAATGTACTGCTAGGAGATTTGGGAGTAGTAGTCCTTGAAGTGAAGATTTAGTATTGTGGATTTTACAATTTATCCATTTTTGGTGGTTGTGATGTATGAGTCACAGGTGTAATAAACTTCAAATAGGTTGAAGTAAAGTTAAGTACTTCCCAGTATCTTCTATTAATTATCTGTGGAATAGAAGAAAAGAAATTAATGCAGAGACATAAGCTCATCTCGGAACAAAAGGGGAATACATTCTTATTGTGATGATTTTACTCAGTTGATTTCAGAGAAGCCTGAATGATCACAAGATATGTAATATCTATAGATTACCTCATAATTTTCATTTTCTATCATTTTTTAATTTAAATGAGGAATGTGATAAAAAAATGGAGGACAGCAGACTAAGAATAAACAGAATTATTCAGGGTGTTGTGTTCTTCCCTGTGCAAAAGCCGCAGGTCAGGTCCTGTGCAGGTTTTACCTGCTGCAGTTGTTTCAAGACTATTTCATGCTCTTTGTTCTTCTAACCATAGAGTTCTTGTGAGAAGTCAGAGTGAGAGAAAATTTGTCACACACATGATGGCCCTGTGATTTAGCAGGGAGTTGATATGCCATTGCTCAAGGGAATCTCTAAGCCTTTCCCTTGGCTATTCCAGAGCTGGCTGACCAAAATGATCTGTGTTTATAGTTTGATAGAGAAAGAAAGGGGAAAACAAACCCTCCATTCTCCACACATTCCAATATCCTTCCTAACTCTTAAAGACTGATTTCTTCACTTCCTGATGGTTTGGCACTCCGAAGGCTGACAGGGTGGGTGGAAGATTCTTTCCCTAAAGCAGGGAGGAGTTTTCTATGTGCACAGTGCAAGCAACACATTACAAACTTGAGGGACTAGCTGCTGGTTTCAGGTGACTTTGGTAGATGGAATCAAAACTGTATTCATGATCACAGCCCTTTAATACCTTCAAATGCAATATCCATCTTTAGAGTAACTGAAAGAAAACAGAAAATGCACTTAATTCTCTTTTAAAAAATATGGTGCTTGTTTACACAAGGGTTGCCTGTGAGTATTTAAGGTCAGCAATTGTAACTTCTCATTCTTCAACTCATCAGCATAGCTAAAACCTCCAGACTTGTGTCCCTTTGATCATTTCAGATTTGGACACTGTCCAACACATTAACTTTCATCTGAAGCTTACAGCTTCTCGGTAACAATAACACTGTTTACTTCTGCCTTGTAGAAGCTTTGAGAGCTGGTGATGAACAATATTGACTTTGCATGGCAAGGTTTGGGGTACTGGGGGCTACAGAGGTACCAGTAACTTTTCATATTTTCTTTCCTTGTAAAGAGTAAAATCCCTTGCTCTTTCCTCACAGTGTGAGGATCCTGCATTGGGATCCTCATGTCACTGTCCTTCAGGAGTAGTAAAATCAATGCCTTTGGAAAGCAAACATATGAAGGGAAGTTGACATCATTGATCTTTTCCCACCTGTGAGGAAAGCAACTAGAAAATGTCTCTGATGAATAGCAATTGTCAGAGAAAAATAATCACTATTTGCAGTTCCATGCGCATCCTCTGTATTTTAAGCTCCTCAGTATCCACATTTGCCAGGAAATGAATACAGTAGTTCTTAATCTATTTCAGTGAAGGCACAGGCATTTCTTAAACAAGATCCTAAAATGAATGTTAGATTGACTAGCCAAAGTAGAAATGTCCAGATCTAAGATTTGCAAAAAAAATTGCTCTTGACATTTCCCCCACCAACCTGAAAGTCAGTCTGAAGCCTCAAGTGCACATGGACAGGTCAACACTCTCCATACTTCAGGCTCAGGTGAGTGCTGAGACTAGTTCTCACTCATGTTACATATCCTAGATCAGTCTTCCACATCCCAGCTAATTATCAACATCATCTCTCCAGATTATCTTGTCAGAGGATGACTGTGTCAGGGGATAATCTTTTTAGGAGATTATCTTACCACAGGATCATCTTGTCTCAAGATAATTGCATTACAAGGCTCAAGAGCATCAGTTCCTCCCAAGAATACGGTAAATTTTCAGAAGCAGCAACAGTCATAAGTTTAAAAGACATATTAAACTATATAACATGAGTCAGTAGAGCAGTGGAAATCAATGCAGAGCACTCCTGTCTCTGCAAAACGTCCTACACAAAAATGTTTATGAAAAAGGACTCTAATGAACAGCAATTTTGATAGTACAGTATATTAAAGAGTCCTTAGTTCCCTCGTTGCAGATTTTAATACTTTGTAGTAAAAGCTTCTCCTAGATGAGATTCCACAGGCATACATTTTCTCTAAGTTAATATTGCACAGGACTATAATAAATTATAAGCTTCACAGCACTGTTCTTAGGTAAGACTAGAGAATCCCTCATTTTTAGGGGTGGATTAAGACTCGACCAGTGCATCACTAATCACTCACATTAAAAAATTCCCACAAATACTGCAGCCCTTTCAGGTGTTGACAAAGATCTAGTAATTTTCAATGCCTTTATCAGTCTGTGAAACTGTTACACATAATGAAATAGTAGTAGTGATGGAATTAGAATTTAGGAATTCTAATCCCTGTCCATTTGCACATACTCCACAGCACAGAGCCAACAATCATATTCAAACCTTCCTTTTTCTAGACAAAAGCTAGTTAATTCAGCATTCTTTCTGATTCTGGACCTGTTGCTGCTCTTTTCACTACACATCTCACTGACTTGTGTCCATTCAGTTGTCAAGGATTACTTCGAAAAACATTGAGGATAGCTTTTTTCCTCTAGTTGACAATGTGTCTCTATGTGAATAACAGGGAATTTCTGGACAAGTGCAGCAAAATTAGAAATGACAGCATTCATTTATATTAAAACAAATTGATCCTACTCAAAAGCTACGTCCTCAGGGTACACAATATTCCTTTTGCAGGAACCACCCAAATCAATGAGGATTAGGACACCACTCAGGAATCCTACATGTTTCATGAGATATTGTTATTCTGGTCAGTGTTAGTTGCCTCACACCAGGCAGGAATGTCAGGAACGTGCTGCACTGTGTGCACCTTCACACCAGCTCTGAGCCCAGCTTTTAATGGTTTTCCACGTTTCCCAGCTTTATTTAGCACCACTTTACAACAGCTGCACTTCCCTTAAAATTTATTTTTATGGGTGGTTAGAAAGACAGCCTTATCCTTCTTTGTTTTAACCAGTCTCTACTATTTCCTAACTTCTATTTCACCCAGGCAGCAGCAGCCACGTCAGGGTGTGCCTTTGCTAACTGATGCTCTCTGTTTCTACCCCAGCCTTCACCTGTGCTGTGCCAGCTGCCTACTTTCAATTTATTTGGAGATATGCTTTATTCTTTTTCCTCCTGACCTTTATGACCCTATTTGTGCTACTGCAAAAAGAAGGAAGATTGTCTAACATCCATGAATCACCTCAATTGATATTTCCAGGGCATACATTCTTTAGAACCTCAGCCTGCACAATTCATTACATGTTTCCTCGGTATTTCTTCTGCATAGAGAAAACATGATTTTACTACATTACCAGTTTTCATAACTGATGTCGTTTATTGTCTTGTATTACACAGGAGACTTCTGTATAATATTATAAATTTTTATCAAAACTTCCAACTTTTATTCTGAGTAATAGCCTGCCCCAAATAGCATTTAAAAATTAATCTGGGAAGAAAAATAGTGCCATCTGCATCTTAAACAACTGTAATCACAAACCTCAACAGCACTAATGAAAATCTGAAAGTAAGAGTATTTAAATATCTTTTGAACTTATTGGAAAACCTTGGAAAACCACCATCTTCAAAGTAGGGTTAGCATGTTTTAGCTATTGAATGAACAGGATTATATTCTTGGTTTAGAAATAAATGCTGAAGAAGAAAACATGGAATTTCCATTTCACAGAGACAGAAAAATGGGTTAAGGTTGGGATGCATTTTCACAGTGGGTTGGAACTGTTCTGATGCAGACAACTCTCTGAAGAGGTGGTCTTCTTCCTCTTCCACTCCCAACAATCATCCTACCTGGATGATTCAATGGCTTTACTCTGACTCTTTTGTGATTTTATGTATCCTATAACAGTGTAATTTTTAGATCTGTTTCCAAAGTGGAGGCAGGAAGCCATGATTACCTCCTAGAGAAAAGATTGCCTTTGTAAAATCAGTTTAAGAAATACATGAAACCACACCCTTATTTTTCATTCTCTTTGATTCAGATTAAGATCTGTGTTTGAGGGGAGCAGGTTTTGCTTTTTACAAAACTTCCTCCATAAAATATCGGTCTCTAATTAAATGCAGTGACAGTCGCATAATTGCATTACTATCCTACAGTGTTTTTAATATGAGTTCATTCAGTCTGCATTTCCCTACTGAAATTTTGCATTACCAATTGACTGTTGGTGTGCATGATTAGCTGCCATTAGTCAGACTTCCTTTCATGCATCAATAATTTATCAATAATGTTAACATACCTATTTAAAAACACTTGGAACGTAGTTCTGTGACAGGGAGAGAGAGGGATGGAGGTGTCTGGGTCAGAAGTTACTGTGCATTGATATATAGGAGCAAATACTTTTATTTTTAATGTGTCTGAGCTTTTAGTAATCTCAGAAAGGAGAAAACCTGTGCCAAGGCACTGGCTCTGAAGAACCCTGAAGATGAGGAGTATAAACCCTCTCAACTTGCATTAAATGCAACTGGATTTTCAGTTGTCTCAGTACCCTGCAAATCAAAAATTATGAAAACGTAGGTTTTCTGGTTACAAGGATAAACTTTCTAAGTCTTGTCTCCATATTTCATGTCACAGTCCCCAAAAACCCACAGATCTGCAGAAAATTTCTGAAATGCACACTACCCTCTAAATTCTGGAGTCTTTGGGGCCATGTTCTTATTTTGTCATGTTCCCTTTCAGACAGAGTAGGTTTCCACAGGTATCTTCTCCCTGTTGTTATGCAACAGTTCTTCTTTTCCATTTGTCAAAATTCCACTGTATATTTCTATGTGTACATTAGAGTACTGGTGATTCCTAAAGTTATTCCTACTAGAAACAGGAGGCAGTATGAGAAGAGTCTTAATAGGCCAATAGCAATGAAAGAGTTGTATTTACAGGAGACAAAACATGCTCAGAATTTCAGTTCAACCTTTTGTGTGTTGCTCATCAATGCAAACAGCTGAAAATGCTTCTGGTGAGAACAAATATTTTCAAAGGAAAGAAAAAAAAAAGAGTTTCTTTTGGTGTTGTTGAGTATGGCCTGAGTGTTTTCAAATTATATCCCTTTATGCATGAAAACAGGAGATCTGAAACTGTATTTATTTACTGGAAAATATGACATTATTAATTTCCCACATCTTTACTGTCTTTTCCAAGCATACTTTATTAACTTTTATGCATGTTAACCAGTTTAAATGAGAAGTTGTGAAATGTATAATGGGAAATATTATAATTAAAAGTTTGTTATGACAACTCTGACACACTGGAAACTTGAAGAATTAAGGTGTTAGCACTTGGAGCTATTTAGCAAAACTTTCAAGACTGACAACTCTGCTTTACAAAACCTTGAAGTATTTATTAACTTAAGTAGATTTCATAGAATTTCTTTGATCACATTTTTTTTACAATAAAGCTACTGCAAAGCATGCATCCTAATTGTTTATTTACACAATATTAATATTCAGGCAGAAGGATCATGGAAGCACAGTTAATTAAATACAAATTAATGTGGTGGAATATTTAATTATCTATTCTACACCTCACAACTAATGATTATGTAAATGCCTTGCATTTAATCTTGTTCCCAGGAAATTAACTTAATGGCCTTCGACAAATGAACATTTTGTATGCATTGCAGGACACTTTATCTAAATTTTAACAGCATGGTATTAGTTTCAGATAATAACATGATTACACAATTTAAAATGTAAATGTATACAATACTTTTGTTTCCTTGATTTTACTTCAGAATTCAGAATGGAACGTAAGAGAATTTATAGGATTGCAGCTCTGAGATTCAGTGGGGAAAGTTTTGGCCAACATCTATTTCTCCAGTTTTGCTTTCAGCACATTTGCAGGGCTCTCTGTCACTCGAACACCCAGCCGGTGCCTGGAGAGCAGAACTGGCTCTCGCAGCTGCAGGCCAGGAATCAGACATACAAAAGTTACAGGAAAATATCTTCCTGTACCACAGAGCTCCTGCTAAATTGCCCAAACCCCAGTCTAGCAATGAATATTGAAAGTTACCCATAGCAGAGGCTTTGTACTGTTGATTGCAGAAAAAGTCTGTACCTTTCTGTAAAAAATGAGTCTGTATGTCTGATTCTGGTAGATAGTTCAAGCAGCATTGACAGCGAAAATCTTCCTTGGAAAAATACACTATAATAGTTACAGGCAGAAGATGCAACACTGCAAGGCTGTCCTTTCATCCTCCAGGTTTTTTTCACTTTTAGAGATATTAGGAACTCCTACATGCTTTAACCTCGGGTTCCAGAATACTTTGGAGTGATCTCAAAAGGAGATTATGTAATTACAAGAAGTATCCTTAACTTTCACTAAAGCACATACCAGATACAGTGCCTGGGAAAAAAAGGTCTCTTGTTACTAACCAATGTAATTAATGTACTCTCCAATCCAGGATTAATCTAGAAGAGCTTCTCAGACTGAGAAGAGAGAGGGTTATTAGGGTCTTATGCACAGCCTAAAAAGGGACTGGTGATTATGACTTCTTGGTCTGTAGGCCTGGCCATGCCTGTGCAGACTGTCAAACACTACCTATCTCTGTTACTTTTGCTTCTGCAGAACCCTTACAGCTGGAAAAAGTCTTATTCAAAGTCAATGGAAGCCAATGGGAAACGATCAGAAATCAAACCAAAGGAATAACAATGAGATCTCATGGTGTATTTTATAGCTTTAGAGCGTTTTACCTATTTTACGAAGGCAACACAACCCTAAGTTGGACAGCCAGGTAAATTTTACTAAGTGAGGGTAAATGGGGTTTAGAAAAAAAAAAAGAGAAACCATTCAAAGAATAGTTTCAGTCAAAAGTATAAAATGAAAGTTTTCAAAATTTATTAAGTCATTTTGATATTATTTAAATTAAGTGTTTCCTTTGTGAAATAAGGACGAGCAAGAAGGCTTAAGGAGATAGAATCTCTGTTTCATTTATAAAGAATGAGAGAAAAAGAAATCCCTAGCTCTGACCAGGTACACTCATATGAATTATACATTTGCTTATCCATAGTGCTGCACTTGCTAATCGTCACTGTAATTGCGCTCAGGAAAACGGGAATGGAAATTTCACAGAAAAAAAAATCTTTCAGTCATTTACTCATCCTGAATTCAAGGGGAATAGATATAAGTTTTAAGATATTCAGCTAAAAAAAAAAAAACAGCACTAGATTCTACCCATAAGTCTGTTTTTTAATGGATTTCTAACTTGGGACTTATAAGCAAAGGAAATAAAAAATGAAAAGGAAAGAACTGCACTTACCTACTGGTTATGCTATATAATATATACGCAATTAGATAACTCAACCCAAAACAAGTCCTTTGAACTCTAAGACACTTTGTACCCAAACTCTTGGCTGCTCATGGTATCATTCCCACTATTAAATCACAGTACATGTTGAAGTATTTTGTGTTTTAGATTCACAAGAGGTACATATTAATTGTCATTCACTCGTCACAGCTGTCATCCAAAAATAATCACAGGGAAGTGCTCCCATAAAAGTGAGCTGATCAAATTAAAATTAATTAGTTGACATCGTGTTCTTTGTTTAGTGTGATCTTTTACAGTCATCTTCTGCAGGGTTCTCTTCATGTCTCTCAAGGAGGTTTTTTTGCCTCTGCAAAAGCAATGAGTGATGTTACCGTTGGTATGGAAAGTTCTTTTGTATCTCCCATTCATCCTGCTGCTTCCTGCCAATTCATCCAGCTCTCACTGCGTGAAAATTCTTCGGTTTATGTTTCCTTTTTTGTTGCTTGTTGTTCTATTTGTCCATTACTAACATTTAGTTTATTCTTTTTCAGGGTGAGAAATAGGTAAACCAGAGGTGTAAACCTGCAAGGAGATGGGAAATCCTTGGAGGAGCTTGGCAGTCAATGGAAGGTGATTACACTCAGTAATTACACAGAACACTCCAGACCTTCTTGGATCAGTTGTCAGCTGAGAAGGAAAGTGGATGACAAAGAGTGGCTAATTTTGAATCTTATTTCAAAAGGCCCAATTCAACTCTAATTTAAGTCAATGGGAGATTTTCCACTAAGTTTAGTGGAAAACATTTAACATTTTACACCAGTAAGGATTATGCCAGTTAAACCTTGACAAAGTTACCAAAACCAGTCAAATGAGGATTCTAATAACTACCCTGTAATTTAGTCCCCTTGCAGCACCCATCTCCACCAGGGAGTGTGTTCCTCACACACTCATCAGGAGAGCAGATCCTACTGAGCTCAGAGTTGGAAACAAATGAGATGATCTAAAACTGGAAGTATTTTAATGGACCTCTGTATAAAATGAGAAGTTTTCCCACTGGTATATGATACCAGAAACCTTTACCATGTGTAGAAACCAAAAATACAATGAAAGAATATGCACCTCCATGCTCTATTAAATACTTGTTAAACTATAGTTGAATCATAATTCCCCATTCGAAGAGGCTTTAGAAACTTTCCATGCCTCTATTAGACTAATGTATTCTTCAGAACACCACCCATTTATGTGGAACATTCCACTCCCTCTTCCTTTTTCCTTCATCTCTTCTGTCTTCCCCTTAAAACACTTCTTGATCTCCTCTCCCAGACCTTCACTCTGCCCTTCTTTTTATATTTATTCAGTGGAAGAAAAAAAAAGCGAGAGAACTAGGAAAGTAGCGGCTGTTATAAAGTTTTTTCGGAAATTATGTGGAGAAGGAGTTCTCAGGGTAGAATGTTGGGGAGGGCCAGTAAAGGGATTAATTAAGACTCTGCAGCCCCTTTCCTGCTTCCAGGCTCCCTCTGAATCAAGATGACTGTTTGCATTAACACATTTAGGAGAAATTAATTTCCTCTAACTAAAAGGACACAGGAGAGCAATGCAGTTCTCATCATGTGTGGTTATCTTTGACATCTCAGACTAAATGATCCCGCTGTTTTCAGCTAAGTCAGCTCAGGGCTGACTCGGACATCAGATCAGAACTCCCACCGTGGCATCCACACCGAGACACACCAGTAGCTCTGCCTTGAGGTCGAGTGGGCACTTTTGCTGAGTGGCACAGCTTTATACTCTACTCTCTCTCCATTCTTACAGTCTGGGCTCTCTTTTCCTGACACCAAGCATCTTCAGAAATCAGATTAAATAGGATTTAGCCCAGAATCACCAACATTCATCTTCAAACAGTTCAGCTTCACAGTCATAAACTAGCAACTACTCCTCGGATTACAGCAGCATATTCTTGAGCCCATGTAATCTTAAAACATACAATCCAGGGCTCTAATTTTCAATGGCCATCAGGCACCTGTTTATATTTATGTGGTGTGTTGATATTTCAGATGTCCTGCAAAGACTTTCACATTGATTTGGACAGAACCGCTCAAAATTTAAAAAACTTAATGTGTGAAAAATCATTGCAGTATGTCCCCACTGCCATTTGCAGATAGGAGGTAAATATAATTCTGCATTACCCCTAGACCTTTATATTTTTGTGAGTAAAATGAAACCCAGACTAAAAGCGTTCAGCTTTTGCGTCAATCCACTCCTGTTGGAAACATTGGTAAACACCAAGAGTTTTTAAAAGCAGCAGAATTAGGTCAGTGCTGAGGATCTTTGCAGATCTCTATTAAATGAGCAGCTCAGCCTCTACATAGTCAAAGAACCATGGCATCAAATTTCAAAACTGAGGGCCTTTCTATCCTTTGTGGCTTTTTTTCCTGCTTAGGAAACAGTTGCATAAAGAAATGACTGCTGAAGTGGAAAAAAACAGTTGAATATTTGTACATTTTTTCTGCTACTAGGTTTTTCCTTTACATTTCTTTATTAGTTGAGAAACAATTGTAATACTCAAGCAGTCAGTGAGTTCACTTTATTAACAGTTCAAACATAATATGAAGCCAATATATTTAGTATTAGCTACTAACCTTCTGCAAATTTAAGCTGTATTTTGCTCACTTAATTAGGTAAACTACATTGTTTTTTCTCTTACTGTTTCCTCTTTTTAATATGAGAGCAATAAAAGCACCATAGGGTGCATTGTATTCTAAAGAATGTATTAGAATTTATATTTTTTCCATGAATTGTAAATTGTTTAGAAATTTTTTCACCTTCGCTATTCTTATGATTCACAATAAAATATGTGATCCTTAATGCAACCTTTTTAAGAAGTGACTGCACCCAGCCTGTAACTAATTAATTATGAACATAATCTGTTCTAGTGACAGTTATTTTTTAACAAAGCTTTATAATGCAAATCATGGCATTTACATTTCTATTCAAGGGATGTCTACATTTAAACACTCACACAGGATATTGCCTAAGAATCAATCTACTGCTTTCTCTTTTTTTTTTTTTTTCACCTTCTACTCTTTGCTTTGCAGTTCTCATTTTCTCTTGAAATGGAACAACACACTGACAATTTGGCTCGAGCCTTTCTCCTCTTCTTGGTATTTTCCTCCCTTACTCTCATTGCAGACCGAGTGGATCAAGCTATTGAATGTAAAGCCAGCGAGCATTTCACTATCCATGAAATGAAGGAAGATCATGCTGGGACAGTCACCTTCAACATCGTGCATTCAGTCTACATTTACAGTAATAGACTCATACTCGGAGGACGCTTGCTGTGTTTGTTTGCAAACTAGTATGCAGTACTTACAAGTCTGTGGTTTTATTGACATATTCCTTTCCTTTCCTGTGGTTTTTAATTGAAACCCCCACTGCTCAGCCAAGCTCCTGGAAGTCAGAGAACAGAAGTTTTGCGTTTAGTTTAGCATTTAGACAAGATGAACACATACAGCAGAGTTCTGCTGGTCGATTATGAAATGCATAGTTCAGGGCTGTTGGAGTTTTTGTTTTGATGAAGACTCATGGTATGTGTATGGAATTAGCACTATGAAACCAAATCATAGGATCCCACAATCAGCTGAGTTGGAAAGGACCCACAAAGACCACCGAGTCCAGCTCCTGGCCCTGCACAGGACCATTCCCAAGAATGTGCCCCAGAGGATCATCCAAACCCTCCTCGAGCTCTGGCAGCCTTGGGGCTGTGCCCACTGCCCTGGGGAGCCTGGTCAGTGCCCAACCACCCTCTGGGGGAAGAACCTTGTCCTGAGATCCAACCTGACCCTGCCCTGACACAGCTCCAGGCCATTCCCTGGGTGCTGTCACTGGTCACCACAGGGATCAGTGCCTGCCCCTCCTCTTCCTCTCAAATGAATAAGGAAATGTCTTAATGTACAGACCAACACTGAAATAAATATAATTTTAATATCACTGGGTTAATTAGAAAAATATTTTCTAGAAGGTGTTTGCTTCCTGATGCTTCATATACACTGCTGATCGTGTGTCCAACGGGAGTGTTCAGTACACAGCCCTCTGAGCTGTGACTTGGCCAGCCAAGGATAATTTTTCATTCTGTTCATTCTCTGGATGATCTGAAAGTGAGCCAAGAATAGCCCTGTATATCATAAGGAAGGTATCATTTCTTAAAAAAAATTACAGTGTTCTTCACCAGCATTGTGAAATAAATCTACTTTAGGTATCAACAGCGTAAAAAAAAAAAACATGCAAAACTGACGTGACAATAGCTGATAGACAAAAGTCATGTAAATCTAAAACCACATTTCTAGGCCCAGGCATATCTCTTGAGTTAGAATTTTGATGGCTTATACTTTTGTCTTATGATAGGAGTTAAAATCCATTAAAAGCATTTATGACCCAAGGGAATGGCATGAAGCTGTGTCAGGGAATATTTAAGTTGCATCTCAGGAAAAGGTTCTTCCCCCAGGGGGTGGTTGGCACTGATCATGCTCCCCAGGGCAGTGGGCACAGCCCCAAGGCTGCCAGAGCTCCAGGAGGGTTTGTACAACACCCTCAGGGACGAGAGGGATTGTTGGGGTGTCCTGTGCAGGGCCAGGAGCTGGAATTTGATAATTCTTCCAGCTCAGAATATGATTCTATGATTATACTAGTACAGTTTTCATTTAACTCGAAGAGCAAGGCAACACAAATAACACACAGCTATGTCCAAAACAGGCAACTCATGTCTATCAATAATGATTTAAACCACCTGTGACTCCCGGGGGTTTTCTGCAGGTGTGGCTGGTCCTTGAAGCAGTTCCATTGCAAAACCCGTGTGTGATGAAGCAGATCTGCTAGCTGTGGTACAGTTTCCACTGCCAGTGACAAAGTAAGCATGTTTTATTATTGTCATTCTGCAGAAGCCATGAACTCCTTCAGCTGCAGTTATACACACAGCACTATCCTTCTAACAAGGTCAGCCTGGATACCCTTTAGAGAATTTCTTACTGCTCTTCATAATTAAACATCTCCCTGTGCCTTACATGCTGACCAAAACCATCTCTTTCCACCCACACACTACATACAGCCAGCAGATTGTATGATCCTGGGCTAAAACACATCTTGTTTCTCCCTATGATGAAATGGATGGATTTTCTTCCTTGTATTCCAGTAAGAATTGAACCAACTTGCCTTGGATTCAGATGGGAAATAGACTCTTTCAAGAATTCCTCCTGTTGCATTAACACCCTTCAACCAAGTAGCCAGCAGAGGCTTTGCAGCACAGAAGTTCTGCATGGAAAAAAAAAACAAAACAACTACCACCAGCATTTGTCAAATAAATGTCTGTTAATGAATAACATAAAAGAGCCCATGTTCCTCAGTTGTAAATAAGAGAGAACAGAGAAGTGTGAAAAGAACTCTGCTAGAGAAACAATGAAATATTAATAAACTTGTGTAGGAAGCCTTGCTAGGTGAGGAATTAGACAAATATATCACTTGCTTTCTTTATCCTCCCACAGGACCATGCCTACAAGAATTGGTATTGACCTATGAGGTAAGAAACACACACAATAAAAACCCACAACAAACAACCCACAGTTTTAGAGTCCAGTTCATGCCACAGACCACTGCACAATTAAGGAGCTTACATGGATAGTAATATGACAGTGAAAAACCTCCTATTTGTCCTGTATTAAGCCTGGAAATCACATATACCCCATCCTGATAAAGCTTAATAGTCCTTTCTTTCTTTTGTTCTCCTACTTTTAATCATAACAGAAGAATTGACATGAACCAGATATAAAAGGAAATAAGGGATTATATTAAAATTATCAAAAGATACTCCAAATATCTGAACTTTTTAACAAGTACATTGGTAAATTGCTGATTTTTTCCATATGAAGCATATTACCAAATATCTATTTTATTGCATGACTGCTGTGGTGCGCACATGCACTCTGAACCCTTGTCCTGGGCCAAACATTAAAATACCTGCAGAGCAATTATTGACTATTTAGATGAAAAGGAGAACTAGTCATTGCAGCCTGAAAGATTAGGCTCAGTGTTCACTCGTTATTGATAAATATTGAATTTTAAAAAGAAGATCATAAAGATAACCAGGCTCTTTTAGTTTTCTACATAGCAAAGCTGGAAGGTCTAAAATCTACTATTTTGTTTGAAACTGAAGCTCTTTTAAACTGAAACGGTAATCCACTGATTTTACCAGTGGGATGCCAGAATATTTAAGAATTTGCAAATATCCCTGTCAATGTTGCTCATTATGCGAGAAATAAACTATAACAAAATGACATTGTAAGACAGTGTGCCGCTCCTTTGAGGGATAAGTGGGAAACTGCTGCCAGGAGTCCATTGAAATTCCAATGTGAGAAGAACTGCCAGCTGGCTGTCCACAGCAGAGTAAGACAAAAAAACCCCTCTATTTTCTGCCTATCACTATAAGAGCAGCCATTTGGCTTAAGCCCACTCAAAATCAAATATCCAGATGGGAGACAGTTCCCATTTGTCCCTTGAAGGGTTAAGGAAGGTAAAGCAAAAGGTAAAACAACTATTAGGTTATTATTAGAGCTTCTTTGACTGGGGAGTAGCAGGGAGAAAAATCTCTTATTGCACTGCTGTAAATAAGTGGCAGGCAGGCGTGTGTTGGTCAATAGAATCTGAAAGACAGTAACTGAAATAAAAAGCTATTTTTCACACTCCAGTGTTGATATCCTGGTGTATTTGCTGCCTTGTTGCTTTATTATATAGAAAAAAAAAAGCTTATTGTTAGCTAGATACTGTCGCAATTAACCTACATCTGTTTTAAAGGCATAATTTTTTTCCAGTGTGTTTTCATATAATTTCCACAATCAGACTGTAAAGGGGAATTTAGGTTGTCCTCTTTCAAATGAGCTTTTAGTAGAGGAGACTGAGGGGAGACTCAATAACCAAATACAGCTTCCTCAGGGCAGGAACTGATCTCTGCTCTGTGTAAGCAGTGACAGGACCCAGGGAATGGCCTGGAGCTGTGTCAGGGCAGGGACAGGTTGGATCTCAGGACAAGGTTCTTCCCCCAGAGGCTGGTTGGGCACTGACCAGGCTCCCCAGGGCAATGGGCACAGCCCCAAGGCTGCCAGAGCTCCAGGAGGGTTTGGATGATCCTCTGGGGCACAGGGGGTCACCCTTGGGGTTGGTCCTGTGCAGGGTTAAGTGTTGGACAATATCCAGGGAAACATGCTTGTCTGGCAACTTCATGGCTTCTCCTCCCTACTAGCTGGGAAGGGTTTTCCACTTCCTTTCTACTTTACCTCTTGCCATATTTAATTTTACCCCAAAGAAACTTTCACATTTGGAGCCAATGTCTGTCCCCAGCTACACCCCAGCCCACACCAATAAATCTTTGTGCTTCCCATCCTCTCCCAACATCCTTTCTGCAGCAAGACTTGGAGGCCATACCACTGGCTCACACTGGGATTAGAGAACCTTGGATTCAAGATATGTAGAGAAAAGGTGGGCAAGGGCAAGGCAGGGAAAAGGAAGAGTCCTCTGTGTCCTTCTATGCTGCTTTTGTACAGAGGGCAGCAACTTTTACTTACATATTTCAAAATATTTCACTGACAGTGAAAGCCACCACCCTGGCTTTGAGCTTCACTAGAGAAGAGGAACCTGAGCCACAGCTGTGATTCCTAATCTTGGGAAAATCTCATCTGGAAATGCTTTCAGCTCAAATTATGCTATTGATACAGCACTTGAGGATGGTACCTCACTGAGGGAAAGGACACAGTGCCAACTGAGCTCTGCTCATATCCAGAATGAAGAACTTGCTGCCTTCACAGCTGGCAGAAAACTACAGTAGGAAAGAATTCCATAAACACAGGAAGATAACTGGCTTCTGGGAAAAATGTGCAGGAAAAGGTAGAAAATATAGCCCCGGATTAAGATGATTTCCATCTTTTTAACAAAGTTTGAGCAAAGAAGTGTAACCCCTGATGCCACTGCATTCATGACTTATATTTGGGCGTTAGCTCCAGTCAATTCTTTGAAAATAAATGACAGCTGAATAAATGACTGATGATAAACTGTAAGTTTGCTCTCATTTTTTCTGTAATGATGGTTTTATCCTCTCCATTTATTTATGATAATTTAAATGCTCTACCTCCCTGCTCTATAATGCAGACTTATTATGTTGTCTCATTATTGTGAAAAAGATACACACACACAAAAAAACCCCCAGAATTTAAATTAAAATACAACCTAGGATAAAAATATCTATGCTGATGACCTATATTGCAGAGTATATTATTTTTCTTTCTCATGTATGGTAAAAGGATTGGAATACCTGATTTATTCTGTATTTAGAATTCAAAAGCAGGCTTATTTGCAAAGTAACAGACAAAACTTTCTTAGCTGAATCCTGAAAGATTTTTCACAATGCAACGTGTGATGCTAAAGGAGGCCCTATTTCTCTCTGACCTGCACTTGCCATCCTTCATGGAGACAGAGATCCTCCCTTCAATCATATAGATCAAACTGAAGGTAGAACACAGTCACCTAGTAAAAATAAACTCCACAGTGCTCTAATACATCACATTTCATGGCTGACAAGGAACAAGTATTCTTAACAAATTTGCATTTAAATCCTCTGCCCATGATAAATGCTGTGGTTTTCGTTTATCTTGAAATGGACACATAGTTACCACGGTTTAAACTCCAAAATTTGAATCAAGGATTGAGTCATAAAACTGCAACAGAGGATGGATAGAGGAGTCCCTGGCTCTCCCCAGATATCTCAGCTTCCATCCATTGCAGGGAACTTTATGCTGAGCCACACTCGTAGATCTTTTCAACCTATGAGGCTTACAAATATAAATACAAATTGAAAAGGCAATTAGAAAGAACTCTAGTTCTTTACACCTCCCTCTTCAAATCAATCATATCCTGTAAAGATGTTTGCAAGGCTGGACCTCTGTATAGTCTAATAGAAGAAGTTGAAATTTTGCACTTTGATTGCCTAAGCCTTTCCTCAAGACTCGTTTTGCCGTACACCTCAGAACTGATACTGAAGTCCCAGTGCGCTCTCAAATCCACTCTGACTGTGTATCTCTGCGCTATATTCCACGCTTACATGGAATGTTTTGTGTCCTGTACTATTTGGAGCCAGTGAGGTTGGCATAAAGCTGGATAAACTCAGCCTATTTCATGACAGGTTACCAATATTTCCCTTCCCAGGCAGGAGGCCACTGCTGAGGCCAGGGAGGCTGGGCAGAAAGTTCTGTCCACCCGAGCTCTGTGTCTCCCCAGGGTTGGAGTTGTCTCAGGTGTTAAGGCCAAGCTCCCAGGCCACCCCCTGGCGTTTCTCTGCACGCCCATTCCTAATCTCCAGGATCCTTGAACTTTTTTCCAAGACCACTTTTCCTCTTCACGAATCCTTCTTTCTGCACCAACTCTGCTTTCCAGAAGCTGATCTTCCCATTCCATAGTTCATGTGGTGCTCAACCTCCTGCTTGACAGTTCTGTGCCATGTCTCTATATTAATAAACTGCAAGATCTGGGACATGCCACTTTTCTTTAGTCCAATTGTCATTAAAATTTACAGGCAGTCCATACTGCAAGGAGCCAGCAAGGAGCAGACTCCTGCTTGAAAATTCTGAAGTTTAATTTAGGATATCTGTCCACATGTGCACATACTCCCAATTATCTGCCAAGTGTTAGTGTTCCAAATTGAAGCTTTTTTTTTGCCTACAAAATATCATTAATATATTTCCTTTCTTCCATTTTGCTTTCAAATTGCAACTTGGAGGGCAGTCTGCTTTTGGATTATTCCGCCACTCTATTAGAGGAGTCAGAAATTCCCTATTCCCAATCCCAAACTTAATAATTATTAAATTACTGGTATCCACCTAACATAATGCCATTTACTTGAAGTGTTTAATACTTCTCTTGTCAGGTCCAACATGAATTGACTGTAGGTTCTCTGAGGGGAACAAATGGCATAATCTTGGCATCAACATACCTGGGGCCACAGCTGTGCCTTAAAGGCTAAAAAAATTCGGGAGGGTGCCTGATCTGTGGCTCCACTGGCAGCAGAAGCTTGTTCAAACCCCGCAGAGCCCATGCTGTGAACACAAGCTCTGTGTTGCTGGACTCCTTCAGGGAGATTGATGCTGCAGCACGGCCCCCAGACAGTTCCTTTCATGTATCCAACAGCACTCAGGACAGACCCTGTCCTAAAAATGAGGGAACCCCCTTTCAGCTTTATGGAAACTGTTGCACAATGATATAAACATCACCAAGTCTCGATTTTAAAATGTTAATTTATCTTCCCAAATTACCACACTCACATATGGCTCATAATTGCAGTATCATGGAGTGTCAATTGAGCAAAACAGATGTATTTTTCAAAAAACTGTGACACTGTTTGCAAAAGCACTCTATTCTCCATGGGTGCACATGCTGCTTCTACCTTCTGCTCCGGTACCTACATATTGATACTGCTCAACTAAATGCAGATTTTCTGCTTCAAGTATATACAGCATTAACATTCAGGGCAGCAAATCATTCTGAGAGTGTTTAGATGTGGATAATGCTGAAGAAACCAGTGAAAGCAAATGCTTGCGCATGAAGTAACAGACCAGGATTTCCTATGGAACCCACAAGAAACCTAAAGCAGGATATTCTGATATATCAGATTATTCATAAATTAGGAAAAAAACTAATGAAGTATAAAATAGCTCCAGGTGTAGTAGTTAGGAATGACAACTTTGTTAAATTAGGATCTTGTCCCATTAGGTTTTAAATTTGTGACTTCACAGGGCACTCTGGTAGCTGGTTGAAATGCTGAATTGCTCTGAAACTACTCCATTGCCCTTAACGAGCTGTAAATTTGGTCTCAATGAGGTTCTTGTCTAAGATAAGTTTTTTTGCATAGTCCTACCTGAAAGGTGCCGTGAGTTCTTGGTTAAATCATCCTGGAGCTCTAGGCTCATCTTTCTGTTTGGAAAAGGCTTTGCTATACATCAGCTGTTGGACATCACCTGGGTACTGCTCCTCCAACTAGGATTTGCTTTGCTGCAGAGTCTCATTACTGCAGGAATACCACTCAGGAAACGTCAAGGAAATCAGTTATTTAGTGCATTTCAACTCACAGAACAGGAACTTTTTTTGTAGAAGGTGTTTCATTAATTACTACATTTTGCAGAACTCTTGCCTTCCAGACTCACGCTGGTTTTAGCTGAATAACCTGGGTTTCAGACAGGTTTTTCCTTGTTCCCTTTCTTTTCTGAAGGAAGAGTTTATCTACCTTTAGAAGCATAAACACATTTTCTCTCTGTTTTGGTTGTTGGGTTTTTCTAACACAAATATTAGCTTTAAGAAAAGACGTGTTTGTAAATTCTATTGTTAAAGAAATTGACTGCTTGGTAGTTTTAACTCTGTGGTGTGAAAAGATATCCACTTCCCAAAATCGCAGGAAGAAAAAAACAAAAAAAATTTCCATTGTAAATACTGTTACATTGAACTAATTTCTCTCATTCTTAATTATCATTCTTAATAGCTTGCTGTGCAACTGGTCGTAGTGTTCAGCAAATCAAAAGCAGTCTCGTGCAGTTACTTTTTGATCTTTATTACTTTAAAGTTTAGCTCTCCGATAGTTCAGAATGAGTTTTTCATTGCATTTCTGTCTATCTCCCTGTATTTTCTTGCGGCAGAATTTATAGCAGTATCTTCTCCACATAAAGAAGCCATCTCAGGGTGATGGATGCAGGAGCAGATCAGAAGCAGTATGATTTACTGCTGTTATCTTGGAGCTCTTTTGTATGCAGTGCTTCCTTGGGAGCTGGATGAAGGGAGAGTGGGGCCTGAACCCTGATGCACAAGCAGGAGGTTCTTACCAGGTACAAGCTGAAATAATAAGAAATAATAACCACACACAGGAAAACAAGCATAACAGTTTTGCCTTTGTAAGAATATACTTTTCATAAATACCAGTATTTCAAATATCTAGCAGTACTTTACTTGGTATGTGGATTTCTTAAAATTTTTCCCTTTTGGTTTTTTTGATATATTTTTAATTGGTCCTCCTCTTAATGGAGATTATACTTAATTCCATGAGAACAGGATGAAAGCAGGGGTCAGTTCCCTTTAATTCACCTAATACTTTATAGAATTGGGTTTATTATCCCTGCACCAACCCAGGCCAACCTCTGCCTTGCTATGGAGGTGGATAGAGCAATATATTGAAACACTGGAGATTGCTGTTGTACTCCTGGATGTGTTTAGGGAAGTTTATACCCTTCCCAGGGCCTATTTTGCTCTAATGCAGGTGTAATGATACCAGATTTCTCTCTAAGCATTTGCAAAATACAAGGCAGTGTGGGCAGTGTTATTATTATAATATCATTTCACTACAAGTTCTGTAACATATATTTAGCTTCTCTTAATCTACAAAAGAACACCAAATCAGATGTGGAGTCAGCAGTTCCCAGTATATAAAGACACAGTGAAAACATCATCACTGCCAGGAACAAGGCTCTGCCACTCACAGTTGTACTTCAGAATGCAATATTGTTGTGTCTGAGAGCCTGATTTTCCATGGTAGGATATCAGCAATGCAGATAAGACTCTATACTGGCATCTTTTATAGTTTATGCCACTAAGAGATCTGGGACACAATTACAGATTTTTATCCTCTCAGTCCTACCAGATATGAAATTGTGAACCCGCTCAAAATGTCACCATTGGAAACAAAAGGCAAAACTGATTTCTTTTACTGTGTAATGTGTTACCATCCACCGTGTGGCTCAATTCAATTTTTACAAGGCTTCCTTATGAGGTGCAAGGAACTGATTTATGAGTCCACATTAAAGCCTTCTTCACTCTTGAGATTCTGGTTAAATATTATATGATATGACACGAGTATATTGAAAAATAGAGTTGCAGCTTCTTATTATGGGCTTTTGCTTGCTACCCTTGCAGCATGCTCAGACTGTGCAGAATGTCCTGCATTTCTATTTTTTATGTATCTCTGGTAAATGTGAGAGTTCAATTTGATACAAGGCAATATATTCTCTCTCAAACAAAAGTTACCAGATAAGATTCTAAGAAAAGTCTTCATCTTCTGGAAATGCCTCATGTATTACCATGGGCAAGTAGAACTGAATATTTTATCACATGCTATTATTATGGATGAAACTTTGATTTTGGATGTGTTTCTATGTGATGGAACTTCGTGATAGAGTGTTCCAGGCAGATTCTGTATTACACAGCTACAGTGAGGTTTACACATGATTACTTGGATCTGTATCTCAAAATCTGTTTGAGTAACAGAAAAGCTTGTTTTATTTTTGCTTCAGAGTGTTTATAAACAGCACAGATTGTTCCTAGCCCTTCCATGGCCACGAGAATGTATTATAGCATCTGTTCAGATCAGGTTTCTGACTCCAGGAAGGTTTTGAGTGAAAGCACACAATATTTAACCACTGCTCTCAAGGAGTAACCAACAGGCGTTGAGCATGAGGAAAAATCACAGAGAGAATCATGGAATCACAGAATGCTGTGGTTTGGAAAGGACCTTAAAGTTCATCTTGTT
>VZRE01009496.1:0-68431 GCA_013396775.1 Cephalopterus ornatus
ATCCTGATGCTTTAAGGCATCAGTCTCAATCAAATTTCTACTTGTTTTCATTTCTTCATCCACTACATAATAAAATTATGCCACACTGCCATTTCTCGAGAAATATTTATCATGTGAATGTGGCTTTCTTTGTTTTAAAGTAGCAAATATATTAATGAGATAATAATTTTCATACATCTAATGTATTTCTTTTATATAAAACAAGTCCTTCCATTTTTTTAATTAAAAAACCAGTAATGAGTCAAACTACATGTTAAAAGAAGTGTTCACACACTGGAGGGAATAGATGCAAGGAAGATTCTACTAATATGGTTTTTGAGGCACCACCATTAAAGGTATTAAATGATTTGTTAGTTGTTATTGTTTTTCTATCCTTTGCTGCTTTTAACTGTTGTTCAATTCTTGGCAGGTCTTGCAATTGTCTAAATATTGAAAAGCTGACTTCTGTGCTATGACATTATCATAATTAGCATAATTTGCTAACTTAAAGCTGCTGAGATTCTGATGAGCTGCTTCTTCAGTGATTTATAACTTGATGTGCTATGGGAATAAAGGAGTTAATTTATTTAAATCTCCTTGGTTATTTATGCAGCATGTGTATGTTCCTGCTCGTTAGCTCAAGAGTGAACTGAAACTGAAAAAAATGATGTCAAATACAGTGAAAAAGGTAAGAGAAGGGCTGTGGAAGAAACAGAAGTACGAGTAGAAAAAAAGTTGCTGAAGGAATAAATGACAACATGTGTAGTGTGTGCATATCAGAGGCAATACAGCCTTTGGACTTATATATCTGTAGCTTCCTAGTTATCTCAGTATATCCCAAGTTCATAGTGGGCATGTTCTAGACTCCTGTTTGCTGAATCTGCTCATTTTATTTCCCTAGCTCGTGTTTTAATCTTATCGAAGTATAACTTAAACCATGTATGTAAACTGTGAAAAGTGTGGTAAGGTATAACTTTATTATGGTATACTGAAAAATATCTAGTTCCATCTAAGGTAAAACATTTGCTTCCTTCACAGGGTCTGTCTTTAGTAACAGTTATGTAAAAAATGTGAAATTATAGCAATTAAGATTTATCCCTAGGCTTTGCTGCTCCTGTGGTTAATGATTGACAAAAGCTCAACTGAGAGCATACATCCTTCTTTGTTATCTCAGTAAAGAAATGAGCCAACGATGTTAGTGAGTCAGCAAGGCAAATAAACTAGCTCTTGCTAAATAATAATAATAATAATAAAAAAAGTATTGCTACGATGATGTAGCTTCTCTGAGTCTGCCTTTTTCTTACTTATGTTTGCAGCTAAACTGTGTTCAGTTCAGGGGCATTTTCTCTTTGTAGAAATTGCCAGTGATGGGTAATTTTTCTAGCTACCCTTGTTTAGGGTTTTTTGTTGGGTTGATTTGTTGGTTTTCATTTGCTTCATTGTTTTTATTTTGTTTGTTTGTTTTGTTTCCTGGATGTTATGTCCCATGTCTTTAATAATAAATATACCTATATGCCTTTAACTTTGCTGTCCATATGTTGTTCCATGTCTTTACCTACCTAAGCAACTGGCACAGAATAAAAAGTAAAAGATCCTGCTGTATTTTGTATTTATTTCTGTGATATTTATGACTTCATAACAGCAGTCTAGTGAAATTTTGATTGGAACATTGAATCTAACACTGTTGATTTACCAGGACAATTCTAAATATGAGGGATTATTTTTATTATTTTTTGTTAATAAAGCTTGAAATCCTCATAGATCAGAATGCAGATGAGTTCAATGTAAAACTTGATTACTTTTCTTCTGGCTCATATGATATTCAGCTGTACATGTAATGCTAAGCACACCTGTATAATGTTTTCATAATGCTCGAAGACATTTTATATGCAAGAATATAATGATAATTTATAGGTATTCTATTACAAAGGAAAGACATGTTCACTGTGAAATGTGAATGTGTAGCAAAACTTTTAAAGTAGGAGCAGGGCTTCCCTTTAACCAACATAGGCTTGAAATTGTTGGGGTTTAAGTAATTTGAAAAAAAAAATTGTCAAAATGGAATTTTCTGTATCCCAATGACAACCACATATTACATAAAAATTTGGATGAACTTGCAGGCAGAACAACCCTAAAACACCACCAATATTCAGAAAATACACCCAAGACCTTCAAATAAATCACAGCAGTGACATTCTTCCCCTTTTGCAAGGCAAGAGCAGAATCAGCACACAAACCCCAAAGTCATTCCTAAGAGTATCCTGTCATCCCATTTCAAGCTCAGCCCTTTAGATGGGAAGGAAACTTGCTCCTGGCAGTCACCAGAGAGCCTTTTTGTACCAGCACATGCAAGAAGTACTTGCACATGCAGAGGATGGATCAGCTCAGTGCACCTCAGCTCCCAAGGCTGGGAGAGTACAGCCCATGCCTGTGCTTCTTGTGCCAGAGCACCTTGAGGTAAACCAGCTGCCAGATGGAGACTGTCATTGTAGCCTGGGATGTTCGGCTGGTTTTACTCCAGGAAGAATCAGCCTGCCAAGCTCTTCAACATACATCTGTGCAGGGGGAAGAGAGTGGCTTTTTTGACATCCTTAACAAATAAAATTGCAATATTGTAATAGTCTATGTTTTAACCTAAGTGACCAGTTTGACTGTTACTTTGTGTGCTGTTTCCACTAGTGTGTTTTGGAGTTATATTGAATCTGTATGGAGTGATAGTTGCAAAAATATGTATACCAAATATTCTTTCCTTTAGAATAATATTAACTAAATAGCAGGCAAAAGAGATCTCTTTCAGGGAAACGACCTTTCAAACTTAACTAGGCTTAATTGGTCAGAATTTTCTCAAGTGTTTGTTTTTTTATTTTTCTGAGTTTGTTTGTTTTGTTTTGGTTTTTTTTACACTACCAATAGAGATATATAAGTATCTTACTTAATCAAAAAAAGTAACTTTATAGTAAGTGAACTATCAAGAAAGAAAGACTTCAAAATGTTCATCAATATTCTAGTCAAAATGAGATACTTTGTTTTCATTCAGAATCTAAACTTAAAAAGGAAAAAAAGTAATTAAAAATGTTTTTAAAAATTCTTGTTTTGATCTTGTTTCTCTTTCCCTTTTACCAACAATTAAAAACCTCTCTGCCTCTGTGTCTAAGCATCTGGATGGCTATACTTCAGGAGAGGTTCCTGGTGATTCAATCAGCCTTTCTAAGAGAAGTGTGTTGATTTTTAATAAGCTACGTATAAATTATGGGATGCAGGATATAGGAAAAACTGGAAACCAACAATTTTCCAATTGTGATATTTAGCATTGTTGAAGTATCCTTTTTCCGATGTCCATTTCTTTGGTCCAGCATTTTTAGAGTGTATGTATCACTCTTATCACACTACATTAGTCACGTGCCTTCCATTAAAGTGCAGGACTGTAGTTTATCCTCTGCCCCTCCCTTGATTAGAGGTGCAATAATAATTGCATGTGCAGCAGAGTTTGGGTAGGGCTTTGGTTTGTTCCTTTTCTCTGTAGACATATTGTTACACGTTTCTCTTTAGAAAACTTATATTAGATAAGTGGTTCTAAATTGCTTCTTGAGAAAAAGTTGACAAGTTTTATGGTAGTACATATGATCTCTGGGACTACATTAAATAGAGAGGCTAAAACAAAACCTTTGCAACTGCATAAAGACAGCTTTCTGAATTTTCTTCGAGACCCTATATGTTGGGATTTTTTGCTTTTGATTTTTTTTTTTTAATATATAGAGAACTGAGACCACATCAGAGAAATACAGGTATTATCTCGGAGATATTAGAAGACATAAAGATGAACTGCATAAGTTTCATTCCAAGACACTGCTAATTACTCAATCCTTTCAATTTAATAGTTAAAGAATACAAAATTATGACCTCATTTTGCAGTATAAGACACTTCCAAGCTTAAGTTGTAGGAAAGAAGGTTGTGGTGAGATGGGGAGCTGGCCTTGTCTCTCAGGCAACTAGCAAGAGGCCAAGGGGAAATGGCCTCAAGTTGCACCAGAGGAGGTTCAGCTAGTTTATTAGGAAAAATTTCTTCACTGAAAGAGGGGTTGCTCTTTCTTCACTGAAAGAGCATTGGAACAGGCTACCCAGGGAAGTGGTGGAGTCACCATCTCTGGAGTGTTAAAAAAAACCAAGTAGATGTGGCACTCTGTGATATGGTTTAGTGGCCATGCTGGTATTTTGTCATAGGCTGGACTTGGTGATCTTGAAGGTCTTTACCAAACTTAATGATTCTATGAATCTATGAATAAGAAGAACATAGGAAGCATGACTCCCTTTCCAATAAACAATTTTTTTCAACCTAATTCATCTGGATATGCAGTTGTATGGGCTGTACTATCAACAGATAACATCTTTACTTTGCCAAATCAGGTGACTTCCTACCTACTGACATGACTAGGAAGGTTATATTTAATTTTCCATGGCCAGACTTTATTTGTGGGGGTGCATTTTGCCTGTGTAGTAGTTTCCTGTTTAAAGCCACAGTTAGGATAAAGTTAGGACTTGGTAACAGCAAGTTGCACTTAGGTTCCTTTTTTTTCCTTTCTCTGTTTTCTCATGGTTGTCTAGAATTTGATTTTTTTTCTCACTAAGACTTGGAACTAAGAACACTTCACTGCAAAAAGAACTCTGCAAGTATTTAACCACTTGGAATACACATTTACAGATACATTTTCATATTTACAAGCACACCCATATGTGATGCAAATGATGTGTTCGTAGTACGTAAAAACAGTATTGGAGTTAGTAAGTAGATTTATGTCAACTTTCAAGATTGTTGTATCACTAAAATAATGAAGTAGAAGATAAACCTGAAAAGTGAATTTTCTCTAGAATTAGTGGCAAATGACTGAAGTTCGATTCGATGCATCTGCTTATCTCAGGGGCATGGAGAGGACATAAAGTAGCTGGAATTGGCCAGTAATGAATTCTCATATGTTGTCAAAAGAGAGCAGAGATAACATATCTGCTTCCTGTAGCCTCAGATCACAACCCCAGCAACATTTCTCTGATAGACCCACAGTCCAGTAACACCTGTATACAGCACCTGGGCAGTCCGGGGTCTGCCAACCCCTAACTCCCAATTCCTCTAGTACAGCTGACTGGGTATCAGGCTAAAGCACTAAGCTGGCCTTTCAAATATCCTTGTATGCTTCCACTGATGTGATGAAAAGAACTAAAATTTAGTTTTTTATTCAGTTAAGTATGTCAAGTGTGAACAAAGCTCAATTTCCGTGACTTAAATTATTTCAATACACCTAAGGAGAATTTCTGGAAATAATTAGGACATGGATAACAATTAATGTGATATGCTTGCTGATTCGATCTTACAGTCTTACATATAATTTTTGAGTTGAATCCCTCCTTTTATAAAACTTTGTTACATCTGTCAATACTTTGATATCTTACAAGTAACTCCAGTTCTGTAAAAGTGTGAAGGCGATATTTTGGAAACTCATTTGGAGTTGCACCACTTGGACTTGCACCATTTGGACTCTGTAGATATCACCCTTTTGACTATTTTAATGGTGCCATATTTCTGGTAAATGAATATGAAGGAGGCATTATGATTTATCTACTTCTCTGGGTGCTTAAAATATACAAAGATATGAATTCATATGCAGGATTATCATTTACTGCTATTATCCTAGGAACAGCAGGTAAAGTAATAATTGACATAAACATACACTTTATAATTTTCTCAGAATTCTAAAGAATCCGTAATTATTGGTATAATTCAGTCTTGTGTTTCTATACATATTTTGGTATCTCAAAAGGAAGTAGGTCTGCCATTTCCTCCAGCTGAATGTTTTAAAAGTTCCCTCCTACATATTCAACAATTAGTCTATGTTGTTTTAATACAAATATATTGTATTTGATTTTAAGGAGTTTGGCACAGTCTATCAGTTTGGGCTTCCTTGCTCTTCACTCAGCCTCTCAAGACAATTACGAACATTGAAATCATAAAAGTAAAAATAGAAGCAACACTCAATTATTTTCGTATTCCAGTTTCCCTCTCTCGCCTCTTTATATTGCATGTAATCTGTTGTGACCAAAATGCTTAGACCCTCCTGGAGTGAAACTTTGCAGCCATAAGAAACTTGACTGAGATAGCTGGGGCTTCAGATTGGCTCCAGTTTTTACTTTGCTGCTGAATCTCAGATGGCAAATTTATTTGGAGTTGGCTGCCTGCTTTTTTATCCCACTGAGCAGATCCTACACATTTTATACAAAAATACATAGCTGGTGATGTGTTTATAGAAAAATTACTACAGTCAAGTACACTTCCAAGGTATTTTTTAGAAATATCTGCTTCATTTTGACCCAATTTATAGATAATTCTGTGTGCAGTCAAAAATTTTGAGCTGCTACTATAGAAAGTAATACCAAATAAGCTAAAGAAGTAGTAGTAGGATACATATGTTGCAGGAATAAACCCCTTCGTAATTCTATTGTGAGAAATAACTATCTGGAACTGATAAAAAGTGTTCTTTTCCTTGAAGACAGCATAGTCTAAATGTTAACTCATTTGAGGGAGGCAAGTCAATAATGACAAGATGTAAGAATATTAATATTTCATGCAGCCAGCTATTGGATTTTGGTGTTATTCTGGGAATGCAAAGCTTCTCGACATTGATTCAAGTTCCTCTGAACTATTGATATGCATTTCTTCAGTACCTACAACTGCAAATGATCAAACCAAAGTAGAAATGGATAATAAACTTTGTATTCCCACAGTACTGACATGCTCTAATCAGCTGAAAGGGCAGTGTGTATTCAAGTAACCTTCTGCCTTTGGTATGTAATTTCCATTTGTCAATTAGTTTACATTTCAGGCAGTGGATGAGGTTTGGGTTTGTAGTTGTCTACTAGACATCAAGTTTTTTTCCTTGGTTTTGTGCTCTGAGAGGAAAAAGTGAGGAATATTAGGAAAAATATTTATTCAGGAGCCTCAAGTTTCCTAGTGCCCACAGACCTTAGTGATTTTGTTTTCCCTAATCTTTACTTAGGGAATTAAATTAAGTTGAACAAACATGGCAGTTTTTTTCTATTTGAATGAAATGAGAGAATGGCCTTTTAATTATTTTTAAAAGGAAAGAGACAATTTGGTATTGATCAAAGAACGTATTCATCAAAAACTTAGTAGAAATAATTCTGGTAAGTGCATGAAAGGAAAACTGAATTGAAATAGAAGCAGTTGTTTAAGAACTCTCTCTATACATAAACACTTTGGAAAAATTCTAAAAAAAGATGTAATTTATAAACTTTCATAAGTTCAATTTCATATATTTATTAGAACATTCATGTTATTGATAACAGGGTACTGTACTTCATAACCTCTTGACCTTTTAATCATTTATACTGGATTATTATTTAATAACGGTTTAGGACTTTTCTCATAATTTTCATAAAAATCTATGTTTATGTGAACAGTCATATGTCATTGCACTTATTTTTCTTCCTGACTTCCAAACCTGTTAGCAATGGACACATTCCCAACTTCCAGCGAACAATCCTCTTGACGTTCCCTGACTGCTTAGTGAAGCATTTGCACTCATTAACTAACCATCCAGTCTAAGGTTTGAGATATTACGGGCTAACTGTCTGCTATAGAATAGATCTGAATTCAGTACAATATCACAAGAGGGAGCCCTTGTCAACCCCAAAAATTCAGTACGTGGTTTTGCAGAGCTACATGAATCACTTTGCAAGAAAAAAGTAGGTTCTGTGTACAGGCAATAAAAGTAGTTTCACACTTGAAGAGCATCTTCTCAGACAGATTATGTTCAAACTGATTTTTTACATAAGAAAAAAGCCTAGAAACTGTGATCAAGCATTTGAATAGGTTTGAACTTGTGATTTTTAAATTATTGCTTTTTCTACTCGTTATTGGAACATTTGTGTTATTAATGGAATTTTATTGAGGAATGCAGGTAGAGCCTTCATTCTGGGAAAACATAGTAAGAGCCTTCATAAGAGATTCAAAACATTGTATAAAGATCACCTGTATGTTACTAACTTGTCATTGATCATTGTTTTTTAAGTTAAAATGAATGCAGAGGTCTGCGCACTATGGGAATAAGTTCAAAATGAAAAAAATAATAGTAAACAGATCCGCTTGTGTAAACTAGATTGCTTCATGCTACTTGTGTCTTTTATTCTTTCACAGTACAAAAACACAGGTAACTTCTTAATTCCTTTGAGAATCAAGGTGAAGAGAATAATACAGATGTGGAATAACTGTGGGAACTCCATGTTGTTCCATCAACATTCCTTAAGAAGTTATAGATTCCTTTCATTTTGTCAGAAGTTTTGAGAAATGTAAGGCCCAGGAAATCTTAAAATTGCATCAGCAAATTATTTCCGTAATGCCTCAGCAATTAATAATTTCCTTGAACCCTAGGAAATATTTATGTATTCTGGATTCAGACTTGAGCACCAACCTGAGAGCTGAGATTGTGATCTGACTGTGATCTTGTCATGATGACACTTTTGGTTTACACAAGACAGCTGGTCCAAGGGTTTATGTCATGTTTGGAATTCATTTATTTGGAGTGATGCATCAGAGAGACAAAAAAGGAGGGTGATGTTTTACATATTAAATCTGTTCTGAGCATGCATTTTACCCAAGTTCAATAAATATTCTTTGAAATCAGTTTGTGTAGAATATATGCAACGATGTAATAAAACTCAGACAGTTGAGCTATTTGCAGGTTACTAAATCAAGTGAGGTCTGAGGCAGTGAAAGGTGCACATAGAAAATTAACCTTTTATGGGATGATACTTCTGAGGTTCTTTCTTTCATAAGCAACTGTATTATATAATTGAATTTTAAAAAGAGATCCTCTACTGAGGAGTAGATTTGTATCTGGATCAGTATTTCAAAATCATAAAAGCCAAATCATGTCCCCCCCTCCCCATTTCTTAGCCTTTCTAATAAAAACAGGAGGGAATTACAATTGTATTTAACTTTCTTAATTATTATTATTATAAGTGTAAATATTTTGAAATTCAAAGTATTGTCCTATCAAGTGCTCATTTTGCTTTTTTGGAAACAGTTGAGCTTGACTTCCATTGAACTAATTTATGAAACATATGTAATGTGAAACATTTCAGAAGAGAAGATTCTACCAAGTATTCTTGCTGAGACAGGTATACTTAGAACTATACAGCTGAGAAAGGTGTGACCTTAAATTTTCTCAAATCTCCATATGTGAGGAATGTTGTGGACTTTTGTATGTGTACATGTGATAAATAACCTATTGCAACTACCTGACAGAAAACATTGCAAATATTTGTGGATAGCAAGGGATATGAGACTATAGCATTATCACTGGTTTTTTTCAGAGATTTTTACTTTTATTCTTGTGAAAATTCCATATTACCCTGTTGTCAGTTATGAACTACCAACGGGAATCTAACCTCTGTCAGTTTAAGGGATTAATACATTCTGAATTATGTTTCCTCAAAAAAAGTTTCTTTATTTAATTACTTTCCCCCCCCTATTTTTAGGCATTGCTTTGCAGGGAAATGTATTCAGTCTGGTTTAATATTAAGTGTTTTGCTTTGTGTGAGAAAATTAGTGTCTTATAATGTTATGGCACTATCATGATGTTGACTGGAGAATAATCTTAAAATAGAAAAAGATAGCTTAAATTTGCAGGTTTCTTAACCATGTGTATCTACCTACTTTAATAAATGAAATCTTATACTAAAGATTTCTTTGTACTAAAGGTAGCTTCCAAGTATTTTACCCTGTCAGAAGTCAGAACACTTCCAGACTGAATTAGTAATGATTCTGTGTCTCCTTTCTGTCAGTTACATAATTATTGCTTCTTCACCACTGAGTGCTTCAGGAAATTAAGGCAAGGTTTCTATTCATCTAGACCAGAGAAGAAAATGGTGCTTTGCTTTTTGAATATTTTAATGTACTGTCAGCATAAAAATGAACACAAAGAAAATGAAAAAAGGAAATGTTCTCCTTCAGAATTTTGTGTGGTTTTTGTTTGGTTGGTTGGTTGGTTGGTTGGTTTTTGGTTTTGTTTTGTTGTTGTTGTTATTTTTGTTTGGTTTCGGTATTTGTTTTTTGCCTCATTTAAGATATCTGAGGAAATTATTTGCTCACCTAGACATGCTTCAAAATTTCTCTGTTGCTTCTGAATGGACAAAGAATACTGGTGCAAAAATTATCAATAACGGAGCACAGTAGCACAGTCTGAAACTGATGCATTGCAGCAACTCCTGAGGAGATATTATGGTGATTTCTTCTCTTTATGAGGAAAATGTTATGATGTTAATATGGTTATAACCTACAATATAAATTTAAATAAATCATGAACAGTTCCTCTGTATTTGCAGTAAAAAATTTAGCAGTAAAACATTTATAACACAGCAACTTCATTTTTCTTTTCTCACTTTCACACAATATAAGCAAATTTAGAGCAGTGACTTTAGTGTTAAATATTCATTCTGAGGCAAGGAGACATAGAGAAACAATTTCTTTTACTATTTATTATAGATTATGTGGTTAAGTCCTGTTCAGGTGTCATGATTAATTTACTTTTATATTTCTGACAGTATAACTTTTAGTCTAGAAGACTGCAAGTTGTTGAATTGAAAAGAAAAACCATTACAAATTACTTAACTAGAGATAAAAACCATTTGTAGAAAAATTGTTTTGACATTCTCAAGGAAATGCTGAGACCAAGTAAATATTAAATAATAAACCATTTTAGCTAAGCTTCCTGTGTGCAATTTTATATTTTCTCCTTCTTTTCCACAAAATATGTACATTTCTTTTCCAGAAAATATCTACCAGTTCTTATAAGGCAGGACTGTTCAGATGTAGAATCTGATTCTCAATCTGGGGTTGAATTGCAACATTAAAAGTCTTTCACCTAATTTTTGAGAATTTTCCCCAGTGGCAAATTTTTTAAAAAGATCTAAAGCAGAGACAGGTATGGAATACTGTGAATAGCAGCCATGCCACTGGCAAATCTTTTGCTTCTTTCCCCCATCCTCCCCAGGCATGGGACCTTATAATGAGTATGACTTTTACACTGAAGATTTGCTTTGGAATCCAACACCTCAGTGTCTAGGTGGGGTAAAGTTAGGTTTCTTCCTAGTAACCAGTGCAGTGCTGTGTTTTGGATATAGGATGAGAATAATGTTGATAAATACTGATGTTTTAGCTGTCACCGAGCAGTTCTCAGTCAAGGAGTTTTCAGCTTCTCATATTGCCATGCCAGCAAAGAGGCAGCAGGACACAAGAAGCTGGGAGGGGACACAGCCAGGACAGCTGATCTCCTGTTGTGTTTTAGGAATGGTACTCCCCAGTTCAGTGCCCCCACCAAGACTCTGCTTCTCTGAAAGCTTATGATTAAAGAATAAATATGAGGGAAACTAACCCTGTATCCTCAAATAGAACTCATGATCTCAGAGGCTGGGCTATGTCCCAGCTTGTGTTATAAGAGAGGAGACCTTGCCTTGGCACACGGAATCTTGATCTGAACCATGCAGAACAGCAGGAGAGGTCATACAATCTATCCCATTGATTAAGCTCCACTGGAGAAATGTACACTTGAGCAATGGTAATAAAGAGGATGAGTTGATAACTTCTAAGCTGCCTAAGCTATCTGATTATCATGTGAGTTTTTAGCTCTTGACTTCCACATGGCATATTAGTAGTTAAAGGAACTGAGGTCTAAACTGTGCTCTTAAATGTTATCAATATTTTTCATGAAGGATACAGATTTTTCATTTGCTGCAATTGCTGGAATAATGAAACCATACTAAGCTATCACATGTGCACAAAAAGAAGAGAAGGAAAAGTGGTGAGATTCCTAATCAAAATATTTTTTATTTCTTTTTTATATCTGTGCCTCTGTGGAGGAATTTTGCATGTGTGGGAGATGACAGAAATATAATATAGATGTTCAGCTGAAGGGCCATGACCAAACAAAAGGAATATCACAGAAATAAAATACAAAGATTAATGGTAACAGAAGGATGGAAAGGTCTAACTATTGTTATTATAGTTAAACATAAACCATTTTCCTTCCAGGTTTCTGTTTTGTGAAGACAGGGATGGTAACTCATTCCCTAGCCACTGTCACACTGGATAAAATGTTCTTTTTATCAACTTCAGATCCAGCCAGTATATCTCTTGTAAATTTGCTTCTTGTTTGTGCTCTGTACAAAATTATTTTCCAAAGGAGTTACTTTTGGGAAGATCAAGTGGGAGTTGCTTTTCACAAGCTAGGATCAATTCAGTTATCTTTTTGTAAGCTAGTTCAAAGTCATACTGTGAAAAGTATCCCCTTGGAAAAATTAAGTTTTCTTTAGATAAAGACTTAGTTAAAATTTTAAATAAGATGGCTTGATCAGGCTTATAAAGTACTTGTCAAGCAAAGGCAATAATTAGCTAGATTGTGGCCCAGATCTTCCATTTGATTTTGGAATTCCAAGATGCGTATTTACTCTAAATGAGGGAGTAAATTGGATTTGTCCCAAAAGCTGCAGATTAGAACTCATAAAAATATATATGTGTGGTTGGACCATGTAAGCCACACTTTTCAGTTTAATTTTCGAAAATTTTTTCCAGTTTTTTGAATACATCAACTCCAATAAAAGAGCCTGAATGGTGTCTCACTATTCCTATGTAAATCAGAAGGCTATGTCTCCAAGTTCTGTCATAGCTAGCAAAGTAACTCAGATTGAATTGATTTTTTACTTCTCTTAAATTTGTTCTTGGTTTTACTAATAAAGGTCTTTCAAGTTATCTACCTTTTTCCATTACAAAAGGACATAAAACTTCTCTGACAACAATGGATTTAATTGAAGGAGTGTAACTGCATGAGGCACAGGACGTATAAGATTTCAATCTCTTAGTGCTGGGCATCCAAACAGTTTATTTGATTTTATGGTCTGTACCACTGCAATACCGTTCACATCCCATATTACTGTAATTTCACTGATCTGAGTAATTACAACAAACAAATGGGAGATTTTAGCAGTTGTGGATGAATCTCTGGACTTTGTGAATAGAAGACTAAAGTTAAAATTCTTCATACCACTATGTTGAGCTGTATTTTCACTGAAGATTCCAAATGTAACAAAATAGACAATTTTCATTGCGATAAAGATAGGGTCTGCTGTTTCAGGTCACAATGTGGTAAGCCCACAGAAAAATCCTTTTAAGTTGTCTCTTGATAAAATGGAAAGTAAAAATGGGGTTTACTGTGTAATTTTTATTTTTAAAAATATTATATTTAGAGATGCTCATAAAAAAGAGTCTTAAGAAGTGGTATCTAAGCTGCTACACTAATTGCCAATGATAAAAGTATGCTACAGTGTCAAGTCTTAAATATCAGGGTGATGGTGGCCAGGTGATTCTTATACCGCAGGGTAGAGAGAACTTCAAGAGATGATCTTAATATTTTGGCATTAAAATATGAGTCTCCAAATGATATATTCTCTTGCTCTCTAAACCCCTACAAAAACAGTGTGAATATCTGACTATACTCACCATCTACTAGTGGTAGTCACCACCTATTAGTGGACCAGAGATACATTGTATAATTAGACTTAGTTATTAAAAGAAATGCACAAAAAAGGACAGAATATAATTTCTTTCATTTGATTCTCCCAAAATTGTGACTGGTAGCAATTTGGAACACTCACATTTCCTTCTAGTGAGAATGCTCAAATACTTCCAGTTTCTAAAGCATTGTTTTAAAAATAAATAATAGAAGAATAAAAGCACTAAAGATCTATTAAAACATGAAACAAAAAACGGTCAGGATAAATCTCCCCTCCTACTGACTTCTTGAAATTGCTACTTCTCCTGAGTCTTATTCTACAGTCCAGTAGCTTTTCAATGGCTTCATGAGCTGCACAATCCTCACACAGTGGTTTATAGGTCCTGCAAAAGGCTCCTTTACATTGTTTTGTGGGTCTTCTCCATGTCACAATTAAGCCTATCTCCTTTTAGAAGTATCCTAGATCCAACTCTTGTTGCAGTTATCCATTCTTCTTCGCTCCACACACCATAAGTGTCTCCAAGCTGTTTGTACTTTTTGTTTGGTTGTCTTATTGAATAACCCTGTTAATACATTGGGTACAACATAGAAATCGATTGAATTATTACACACGGAGATGAATTCTGGAGATATGTGAGATTTGGAAAAGACATTTAGAAAACTGTAACTTCAATTATTCCATATGCTGTGCTTACCTAGAAAGGAAGGTAAGCAGATTTGGTTGGTTATGGCCAAATGGATGGTGAAAGTTGTAAATCCCTTCACTGAGATAATCCCTTAGTCACTGCCGTAAGTGTGCAAAGAAGGACTGACACTGCTTTAGGCAATTGAAAGGGAGTTGAACTCTTCCTTAACAGCCAAAGCATAGAAGAAAATAATGCTTTCCAGTAAGATGACAAAGGGCTTCTGAGAGACAAATATAGAACATAGTCCAGATTCCTTCCAATCATTTAAAAAGGGGAAAAAAAGAGAGTCTCTGTAAGGGAGAAACTTTCAGTATTATGCTCTCTTTCTACATAACATAAGGGAGAGGGGACATGTATCACCATCCTCCTAGCAGAGATTTCTTTGCTGTTTATGTTAAAACACACAAAGAAACAGAAAAAACATGAAAAAAATCTTTCAGAAGGAAAAATATTTTAAATCTTGTCTTGTGCTGTTTATTTTCCTTGATTTACTTTTCCCATCTGCCTCCAAAGGGTTGAGACAATCCTAGCATGTAACAAGTCAACTTTGGAAACATTTCTAAGGTTAATGCACATGGATGCTCATTGTTACCATGGAAGCAGATAAAACAATTGATGGAGAACATCAGCAGTTACCAGTGCACCTACCAGCCCAACGACAGACAATAAAACCAAGCAGCAGTGCTAGAAGATTATGAAATAAGTAGTATCTAATTTGCCCCTCTTTGTCTTGGCTGCTGTAACAGGTTTCAGGCAGTTGTTCCAAAATGAAAATTACCTTTTACAAAGTTACTTGTTGTAAGTAGTGGTCCTTTACTTGTGAGGACATAGGCTTCTGTCCTCCATAGCAACTCCTAAATTCCTGGCGGGAGCCTGGTTTATATAATCTGAAGTCAGATTAAAGGAGCAGCAAATATGTTGCTAGTGTTCTATATAGGTAGCACCAGTATGCTTCTTGGGTTCTTGTCAAGACTGATGCGCTAAAAGTCCCAGATGTGTGGAATGTTGAGTTTGAGATATCTGAGGATTACTAAATACATATATTGTAACAAAATAGTTATAGATTTTGTTGTGCATATGTACAGGCAAACATGACCCAAGCCACGTAGACACTATATATAGCACCTAGTCTTGAGAGGTGAAATTTTTTTATTAGGATTAGTGATGATTTTCAGGACTTTGTGTTCTTTTGACTTGGTTCTGTGGTGATTCAATTCAAACATAAACTCACTTGGGCTGGAGCACAGCAGGAATCCAAGGCAGGCACATCTGGATTTTTACATTAAGTCCTGAGTGAGGTTAGTGCTGGGAGGTCATTATGGTGTGCCATAGCTTAGGTTTTAGTAATATTTTTCTGTCTTGAATGGTTAATTCAAAATATATCAGTACAAAAAATTTTAAAAATCTCTGAGAAAAGTAATAATGGTAAGAGGAAATTGAACAAAGTAGAAGAAAAGAAGTTTGAATTTGAAATAGAGCCAGAACCTCATACTACTTTGCTGTCTCAGCTTCTCATTTCTTGTTCGTAAGATAATGAAGATGTCAAAACTTTTCCTTAAAGACATCATGTTCTTTCTTTCCTGTAGAAGTTATAAAAATGTCAAGAAAAATCAGAAACTGCTCAGAGCCCATAAAATAGGACTGCTATAAACCTCTCTGACACATTTATGGAGAGAATTATTTATTTAAAATATTTATTTTGGCTCTAACAGCCCAATTTTTACTCCACATGTGATACTCTATTTTTTAATGATTTCTCCCATAGTGTCAGATAGTAAGGTTCAGAAAAGCAGCTACTTTTATCAACAGGCAGCATTTGAAAATGGGAATTCAGTGCCTGGGCATCTCATATCACAACGTGCTGCTACACGCACAGAGTAAAATGAGATTTCGCCCCATCTACAGAATGAGCCTGTAAATTATTCTCCAACCGAATTAACTCTTGTGCTGAGTTGACCCTGGCTGGATGCCAGGTGCCCACCAAAGCTGCCCTGTCACTCCCCTCCTCAGCGGGAGAGAGGAGAGAAAATAGAACAAAAGGTCTGACTTCAGTTTTCTTCTACCTCTTACCCTCCAGAGGTGCAGGGGACAGGGAATGGTGGGAGCTGCAGTCAGCTCATCAGACATGCTCCTTTCTTCTCAGAGGGAGGACTCCTCACACTCTTCCCCTGCTCCAGCGTGGGTTCCCTCCCATAGAAGAGAGTCCCTCACAAAATTCTCAGATGTGGCAAGTCCTTCCCATGAGCTGTGGTTCATGAACTGCTCCAGGGTGGGTCCCTTCCACAGCGTTCAGTGCTCCAGCATGTGTCTCCCATGGGGTCAAAAGTCCTTCCAGCAAGCCTGTTCCAGCATGTGCACCTCTCTCCATGGGGCCACAGGTCCCGCAGGAGCATGCTCCAAGTGTGGGCTTCCAACAGGGTCACCCTCCTTTGGGGATCCCCCTCCTCTGGTGTGTGGTTGTCCATGAGCTGCTTCCCAGCGGACCTCTATGGGCTGCAGGGCGGCAGCCTGCCTCACCATGATTTTCCCCATGGGCTGCAGGGAATCTCTGCTCTGGCACCTGGAGCACCTCCTCCCTCTCCTTCTCCACCGACCTTGGTGTCTGCAGGGCTGTCGCTTTCACATATTCTCACTCCGCTCTTAACTGGTTATAAGTGCTGTTTGTGCAGCTTGCTTCCCCCTTCTTAAATCTGTTACCTTAGAGGTGCTACGGCCATGATTGATAGGCTGTGCCTTGGCCAGTGCGAGGCCGTCTTGGAGCCAGCTGGCCTTGGCTCTATTGGACATGGAGGAAGCGTCTACCAGCTTCTCATGGAAGCCACCCCTGTAGCTCCCTGCTCCCAAACTCTTGCCACACAAAACCCATACAACTTTTTTGGTGCTAAAGTAGACAACTAATACCTCTTTAAGTGTTACGTTTCTCATTAACCTGGGTTTTGTTAATGGTGTCTCAACACATATGGGAGAGTCTGCTCTGAGATAACTTTTAATTGTGTATGATGTGTAAGTGGAACATCAGTGACATCCTGTGGCAGCACACAGACATGCTGTATTTCATACGCCACGAGGGATGAGTCTCATCAATTTGCCTCTGTTTTCTTACGATTTGGCTCAAGCACATTTTGGTAGAATTGTGAATTTTTTGGCTTAAATAGTAGGTGAGCAAGCTGTTACTGCAGCATTATTTAAAAAATAGTAAAGGATGAACAAGATTAATCTCAATTATCAGATACCAACTCACAGAATAAATCATCACATATACAGTGTCGTGTTATCCTGTGGGGTTTCTTTTTAAATACTAGAACAGAATTTACCAGAATTGCCAAGCAACAAAGGAACAGGTTTTACAGGAGTCTGTAGGAGAAATGAACTATGTTAGAACTAAAGTATTATTTGGCAATACCTTTGGCAAAATTTTTTGTTTATTTTCTTAAGGTGACGGAACATAGAGACTTCAATGCAGAGTATAGCAGCATGAGATTTGAAAACATGGTATTATTTTAATAAGTAAAATTGTGCTTCCTTCACTAGACAATGGAGGTTATTGTAAAGACAAGATACAGCTGTATTTCTACCAAACTTCCTTCATTATTCTACAGCAAGACTTTAACCCAAAATTATTTTGAATTAATTATTTCTTGTTGAAAAGAATTGAATAGCAAAACTATAGGGAGTGTGGCTCTAAGCTATAGTATTTGAAACAATAATTCAGTATTAATAAGCACAACTGAAGGCAGCAGAAAGTCTCTTTTGTAGTATACACAAAATATATTTAATGAAAAACTAGTCATTTTAATCTTCTATTGGAAGGATTTTCTCCTTGATGCTCTTCTTTCTTACTGTAAGCAGGTTCTAATGCTAGAAGGTTAATATTTAATAGTGGTAAGTTTCTAGTGGAAAATGATGCTTTAAATAAGTAAAATATTTCAAGAAAACATTGATTGAATGAACTTTTGAAGGGAGAAGAACTAAACAAATTATGTTTATTTTCTAGTTTTAAAATCTGAAACTTTTTTTGGCAATGTATTTTTATTTCAATAGAATAGTCGGTTCCTTTCAAATAATTTTAACATTTTTTACCAAAAAAAATGGCAAAAGCCATTACTTTAAGATTTTTTTTTTCAGAACCTTGTTTTGGAAAATTTTGTAGCTTATTCTGATTTGAAATATAAAATTTCAGAACTTATGTTGTGCCACCTATTTTCACTGTGTTTAATACAGGTTCCTCGAATTCAGTATCAGTTATTTTATCTTCTAAAATAAGAAAGCCACAAAAAATATGGCATTCAGCATTTAGTTATGTACTGTGTTTAGTACTGTGTTCTGTCTGCCTTTGGAGAATAGCTGATTATCTACCATGCAAACAAAATGCAGTTTGCCACCCCGTTTTCACTGGGAGATGTGTCTGATACAGTAGTGTCCATATCGTAGGTAGCAAGTCATGACTATGAGATTTCCCCTCTCAGTGACAGCAAATGGCCTCAACCCACCATGCACTGAAAATTTTGTTTCCAGGGGTATTTCAGTAATTCAAAGTTTTTGCTGTTCCAGTTGGGGAAGAAAATGATAGTTTTGAAATGATCAGAAAAATGGGAAAACTAGAACATTTTTATGTTGCTGGAACTTATTGCTGATTCTAAAATATTGTGTAAGATACTTCATAGGTCAATAAAATGCTTAGAATAAATTGTGCTGCGTTGGCTAAAAAAGCTGTTTGGCTGACATTTCTCTTACTATTTTTGCATGTGGCAATGCTGGAAACAGTGATGTATGAGTGGGAGTCAGATCAAATTGGTTAATTGAATATAAATTAGTATCTTTTTAGATATCGGAGTAGAGATGAAGAAAAAAATGCCTGAAAGGAAAGTCTCTGTGTAAAATGAAACACCACATGCTTTTTCACTCTCTTATTTATATTGCAAAAGTATGTAGAAGGCCAATCTAAGGAACCAGCTCTATTTTGCTAGATAGCTTCAGGCAGATACAAAAGATGGCTGCAGGATGGAAGAGAAAGTGAAAGAATGTGACCACAAAAATGAATGGGATAGTTCTGCAATATTTAAATTTTTATCCAAGCCAACATCATAAAGGAAATAAGGCCATGAAAGTTAAGGAAATTTCTGGTTTCTCAGGAGAATTCATGGTCAGATGTGTTCCATTCTTGTTCTATGAAGAGAAATTCTCCTATTTTTCTGTGACAAATGACTATTTCTGCATGTTTATAGGAAAGGAAGACAGAGTCAGAAGGAAAATTCCATGTTATAGCTTCATTTGACATGCTCTTTGTTTTACTCACATTTGTTTGGAAGAGTGAGGAAATGATGTGTGCTAAATTCACATGAATATGATGTCATGTGTGGATAAAGAAGAGAAAAATAGAAAACAAAACAAAACAGTACAAACCACCAACCAACAACAAAGTCTGATGGAGAGGGTGGTAGAAGTTTTTTAAGGGAGGGAGAAGTCTGTAAAAATATTTACAAACATTGTTATCCATCTATACTTATTTCCCTAAACCAAGGAACTAATTTTTTTTTTCATGTAAGGGGAAAATCTTTGAAACACACCTGTCACATTGCCTCTCGCAACTGATTCATAGCTTTTACCTCAAATGCTTAGCATCTGACATTGCAAATTTTCAGAGTGTCACTGTGGCTTCCCTTATTTTCTTCCCACCCTCTGATGAATCAACCTATATATATATAAAGAAGTTAATTTTGAAGGATTCATTATCAGTACAACTTAGTTGTTCACTATGTAAAAATTCAAATTCTCGAATTTGCATCTCCTATTTTGCCAGAGAGGTTGCCCAGAGAGGCTGTGGACTCCCCATTCCTGAATAGGTTCAAAACCAGGCTGGATGAGCCTCTGAGCAACCTGGTTTATTGGAAGGTGTTTCTGCCCATGGCAGGGGTGTTGGAACAGATGATTTTAAGGTGCCTTTCAACCATTCAAACCATTCTGTGGTTGTATAATTTATATTTTTTTTAATTCCAGCAATTTTTCAGGTCCAGAGCACAACCTACAAAATCTATTTTTGAGCATTTTGAAACAATTTGTTTCTGCAAACATGAGTTCCTTTGGACCTTGTGACACAAGGGGAAAGGGCTGATATTGGTAATTTCTTCACAGAAAGCATTCAACACCTTACTCACACAGCAGTGCTAATTCCCTACATTTTCCCAAGTGAAAACAAGCTACACTTTTACAGCTGTTACCATGAGGGTACCTGGCTACATTGCTTCAAGAGCAAGCAGAAACCACATTTTAACTCCATTTCGCTCTATTTTTTGGTGTATTTCTTTTTTATGATCAGGACTGTCAACCAGTTTCTCTGATATGTGAATTGGCACAGCCAGAGGTGATCCTGTCCTCTGTTCCAGCAATATGAAAGCTGTGACAGCACAGCCATTTTTATTCAAAGCTTGATATAACGAGGCTTAATCTGGATGAATTATTGCTGTTGCCACAGAATTCCAGAAAATGTAACTGGGGGAGCTGGTACATGAAAAAATCTGAACTTTAAGTATAGTGTTTTGTAGCATATATGATTAAAGACACACTTCATTTGAAGAACACATCAAGACTGCAAAGATAAACATTGGAAAGCTATGAAATGCAGAACTCAGTATAAATATTTATTTTCCTCACCCTCTTTAATTATAATTATGTACCTCTTCCTCAGATCTTCTTCCCTTCTTTGCTGGATAGGAAGACTGGGTCTAACTATAATTCATAACTGTTTCTGTGAAAAGAAAATGTGCACTGAATCACACCTTTGTTGCAGAAAAGGTAGGAAAGAGCTCCCTCCTTTAACACTTGTCAATTTTACTAATAATGAAGAGGAAGAAAAAGTTTTTTTTTGATTTAGCAAGTCATGTTCTTCCTTATTCAGGACAGCCAATGGTACCAGGGCAGTGTTTAAGTTACTAATGTATTCCAACACTGTCCTAAGTATTTAATTTGGTAGCACTTGGTTGGAATACAGACTTCCTTGCAGTTAAAGTGGTTCTTTGCCATGAAATATCAGAGTTTAAATTTAAAATAACCCCTAAAAATTTTTTTAAAAATTTCCCCTGCTCAAATTTTTCCATTCTAGTCCCATCAAACCATAGCCTGATCCCATTGACTTCAATGGGATCAAGAGTAAGACCCGCATGTGGATTAAAAAACTGTATTAGTACTATCTTACAGTTATATGGCATAAAGATTCCCCAAATCCCACAGAGTTTTTCTGAACAAAACTGTTCTTAAATGCAAGTGCGAACAGAGCAGCATGATGATACATGACCTGCAGAGCTGAAAAGAATTAATCTCTACATGGTCATGACAGCATAATAGTGCTCACAGCTTGTAATTTGCCATAGATACTGCTACTCCAATAAAGAAATAATGGTCTTCTCTTCAGAGAGTACAATACCAGAGCAGAGCAGGAGGCTGTCACATAGTCCTTCTGCAAGATGTGGGGAGACTACCACTGAATTAAACAAGGAGCCGTAGGTACCTCAGTAATCATGCTGTGAGCAATGGTATTGCCTCTCAGGCAGTATTGTGTATCTACACTGGGTCTGCAACTTCCATCAGCTCCTCAGAAACTGTACCACATTGAAGGGTCATGATTTTGTGGTGAAATATATTCAGAGAAGATGAAAATTCCTAATGCACTGCAAAACTACAAGGAATACAGATGTGGTGACTTCCACTGAGAGAGAGGTTTAGTATCTCAGCTAAAATAAAATGGTGAAATGTAATGGAAAAATCTCATAGACAAGGAGTCTCCAGAGTTTAGTAGTTTTTCAGTATAAATAGAATTTTGGGAGGATTGCAGAAGGGAAGTGTAGATTTCTTAAACCTTCTAGTATAGTAACACTCCAAATTTTTTTTCTATATATCAATCACATGCAGACATGAAATACAGCACGCAGATACGGTTACTTTAAAAGGGTGTATATATTTACAAAATAGATACTGATATAAATATATCTATAATTCATGAAGCTAGCTGAAAAGCACTAGTTTGAATTTGAACTGTACTATAGAAAAAATAATAACAGTTTTTCACTTAAAGTCCTAAGCATGTTCCTCGTTGGGCTGAGACATAGCCCTGAAAATAAGGGTTCATGGGATACATCTGAAGAAGGCATGCTTATGTTATTGCTTTGGTGGATCCTTCTGAATCATTTGTTGTCTACATGGCACCAGACTGTCTAACTAATGGCACTGCAGCCTGGCATTGACTCCTGCTTCCTTTCCTTAGGAAGTTAGGAACAATATTTCACTGTAGCAGCATGTTTCTGAGCCTGAAAAAGAGAGAGAGAGGTGCATCAGCTGTAAAGTAAGAGTTGTTTTGGATAAATTAAGCCTCATATCTTAGTGATTTTAAGTATCAAAATCTTATTAATGACTGAATAGTGAGAGGTGGTTCATAGATTGCTTTGAAATCACTTAGATAAGGCAAATAATTTTTTATATGCATTGTTTTTTGCAAGAAAATCCCTACCATGCAAAAGCCAAAACAAACAACAGAGTAGTAAAGCATCAGTTAAAATTTTCCTTAGAAAAAGCTGCCAGAAACTTACCCAAAGAACAAATATTGCTGTTGGTGCAAACTTGTCCCAAAGGGTTTTTGCTAAATAGCAGACCTTTTCAATTATTCTGAAATTGATTTATACACAGATTTATGCAGCTGGGAATTTTGCAGGTCTCTGCACCGTGACAAGCAGTTGAATTTTGAGTAATTACTTCTCTATAACTAACGTTCTGAAAGAATTGGGTTAATTTCTCCTCAATCTCTAATGAATGTTTATACAAGTACATCTAATATTTGAGACAAAATACCCATTTTTAAAATGGAAGACTAGAAAAATAAATGTTCCCAAAAATTCATATGGTAGAAAAAGCAAATTTTTTGAACAGTCTGCTAATTTCTTGGAGGAGCCAATTGCCCTTTTTATCATTTTAATAAAGCTTAAATATACTGGATTCACATTGTAATTTATGATATAAAGTGTGTCTGGTATTATATTGATGTGTATCTTGGGAAAGGTTATAAACAAAAAAGAATATCTGGATGAAGATAGTGCTTGGTTAAAATGATTATTTTACTTGTATATTTTGGTTTATTTAAAACCTAGATTTGGAATAGAGGTCAACACAAGTACACTAAATGTGTGTAGCTGACACTCTTCTAAATGATAGATAACCTTGTAAGAATCTGCAAAGCAGCCTTTTAGAGGGACTTTTCAGGCTTTTCAGATTGCTGCTGCAATCCAAAGCTCCTGAACATCCCTAATACTTGCTTTCTAGTCTTCTTTTGTTCTATTGACTCATGCTGTATGAATACGAGGGTTAGGGGAATAAAGCTCTTTACCAACTCTCACAAATGAGACAGGTTCTATTCATGTGTATAGCTTTGTCTCCAGGTACATTGTAGCCTATGAAAGTTGAGAATAGTACTTACTGGACTAGGGACTATGTGGAAAAATACCCCAATGTGTTGATTGAATTAAAGCCTTTCTAGAAATTTTGACGATTGAAGAGTGCAAATTAGGACTACACTGTCAAATTTATTTCTGGATTGTCCTCACTTCTGAGTGTTAGGTTTCTTTTGACAATATTATTTAATCATATATTTGTGGGGTTTATTAATTCTCCTTTGTATAGACATTAATCTCCAAGTGCTGCTTGCTATTGTAGGGAGAAAATCTGATGGGAGTTGAAGCTGGACAGAAATGGGGGGGACAATAAAAAGAGTTTTTTCAAATATATTAATGGCAATAGGCAGTATAGAAATATCATCAGCCTATCACAGGATGAGGATGGTCACTTCACAAACAGGGACAGAGACAAGGCAGAGGTGTTTCATGCTTTCTTTGCCTTTGTCTTCAACAGGGATGACAGACCAAGGGGGTCTCAGTGCCCTGAGCTGGAGGACCATGACTGTGAGAATGGTCAGTTCCCAGTCAACCCTGAAACTGAGTGAGATCTGCTGCTCCAGCTGGATTCCTACAAATCTATGGGGCCCAATGGAATTCATCCCAGAATCCTCAAAGAGCTGGCTGATGTAATCACAGAGCCTCTCTCAGTTGTTTTTGAGCGGTCTTGGGAGTCCAGAGAGGTCCCAGCTGACTGGAAGCTGGCAGATGTTGTCCCGATTTTCAAGAAGAACAAGAAGGAGGAACCCAGAAACTATGGGCCTGTCAGTCTCACTTCAGTGCCTGGTAAGTAATGGAGAAGATTATTTTGGGAGGTATCAAAAAAGACCCGCAAGACAACACAGTCGTTGGTCACAGCCAGCATGGCCTTCATGGGAGGAAACAAACCTGATTTCCTTCTGTAACAAGGTAACCCACCTGGCTGATCAATAGATGCGAGTTGATCTAATATTTTTGGATTTTGGAAAAGTTTTTTTGATACTGTCTCTCACTTCTGGATAAAATGTCCATCACACAGCTGGATAAACACATCATGTGGTGGGTGAGCAATTGGCTCCTGGGTCGAGCACAGAGGGTAATAGTAAATGGGGGAACATCAGACTGGTGACCTGTCATTAGTGGGGTTCCACAGGGCTCCATCTTGGGCCCTGTGCTCTTCAACATCTTCATAAATGACTTGGATGCAGGACTGGAAGTTTGCAGACGATCCAAAACTGGGAGGAGCTGTTGCCTCCCTCAAAAGCCAGAGGCCCTCCAGAGAGACCTCAACTAATTAGAGGGCTGGGTAATCACCAACCCTATTAAGTTCAATGAAGGAAAGTGCTGGATTCTGTACCAGCAGGACAGAACACGCCCGTGTGTATGTACAGACTGGGGAATGAGATGCTGGAAAGCAGTGCTACAGAAAGGGTCCTGGGGGTCCTGGTTGATGGCAACTTGAATATGAGTCAGCAGTGTCCTGGCAGCCAGGAGGGACAAACGTGTCCTGGGGTGCATCAGGCAAAACATCGCCAGCCGGTGGAGGGAGGGGATTGTCCGGCTCTGCTCTGCAGTGGGGCAGCCTCACCTGGAATATTGTGTGCAGTTTTGGGCACCACAGTATAAAAAAGATATTAAACTCTTAGAAAGTGCTCAAAGGAGGGCAAGGAAGATGGTGAAGGGCCTTGAGGGGAAGCCGTATGAAGAGTGGCTGAAGTCATTTGGTCTGTTCTGCCTGGAGAAGAGGAGACTGAGAGGAGATCTCATCGCAGTCTACAGCGTCCTTGTGAGGGCAAGAGGAGGGGTGGGCACTGATCTCTTCTCTCTGATGATCAGTTACAGGACCTAAGGGAATGGCCTGAAGTTGTGTCAGGGAATTTAGGTTGGATATTAGAGAAAGGTTCTTCTAATAGGGACTGGAACAGGCTCCCCAGGGAAGTGGTCACAGCACAAAGCCTGAGAGTTCGAGAAGCATTTGTACAATAGTCTCAGACACACGGTGAGAACTCTTGGGGATGGTCCTGTGGAGGGCTAAGAGTTGGACTTGATGATCCTAGTGGGTCCCTTCCAGCTAGGCACATTTTCTAATTCTGTAATCAGAACTGAATCAAGGTTGAAGCATGGCTGTCCATTATTTTTTACTCTATTACTATGTTGAACTATATCTTCAAGTCTAAAGTGAAAACAGAAATGTACATTCACCATATTAAGTATAAACCAGGATAGAATATTCTTGTTACATGTAACACAAGCCCTACCTGTTATATTTAATTATGTTATGTTGTATCACTATTATTGTATATTATTTAATTATATTATGTTATATTGTTATCCTGTATTAAATTACTATCAAAATCCAAAAAAATTATTTTGCAATAAAGCAGCAGCTTTGATTCTGTGAGACACTTAATGTTAAGTGTATGCATGAATCGATCGATATTCAGCAAAGCTCTTTCTCTACATGCTTACATAGCCAAAACACCTAATACTTAAGTGTGTTAACTTCAATACACACTTCAGCAGGAGTTTGCTTGAAAATAGACAGATAGAAGACAGACCAACAAAGGTCAAATAAATCCAAGCACTTCAGCTGAGGAGTTAAGGACAAGAAAGTAAGTGTTGCTCTTCAATATAGCTATTAAAGCAAAGCAATGCAGGGAACACAAGATCATCCAGAAGGGTACCCTGAGTGGGCTGCTCTTATGTCAGTGTGCATCTCATTTTCATGTAAAACTTTTCAGTTAATGAATAGTGAGAGGCCACTTACAAACTATTACAATGTATTAAATGGATTGTATAATGCTGAAAACATCATAGTTTTGCATCAAAAAATGTAAGCTCTAATGTTAGAGAAGTGAAGAATGATAATTGGACCAGGCATATATTAGAATATAAATGAAAAGAGATAAGTTATTACAAATTCTATCAACAATACAACAATACTGAAGTCAATTTCAAGGACAAAATTTTAATTAAAAGTAAAGAGTTGCTATATTGAGAAATGAATAAACTTATGGCTTGACCTATATAATTATAACTAATTGTTTTCCAACCCATAATTCCACCATGGGGAACATAGTATTTTTTTGCACATCACATTTAATAGATGAAGATATATTTGACCATTCATTTGGAGTTTTATTATTCCTTCATTTTGATTGTAATTTTCCCAAGTAGCCTCCAAATTTGACACATACAGACTTTGAATATGCAGAATTGCGGTGGCGGCGAATTCTGTTCATGTAAAATTCACAGAATGTGAATTTGGTTTACATGCTGGACACATTCCCTGAACAACCTCAGGACACATTACCAGAGTATTTAACAGAAGTTTGATTTGGTAAGCAGAATAGAATCTGCCTTGTCTTTTTCTCTCCTTTTGAATGTAGAGAACAGTCTGTTCTTACAAAACTTGAAATGTCTAAATCTTGGCACACTCTTACAGAAAAAGGAATCACTCACTGTGTATTTGCTAGAAGTAGCCCTCCTGACAACTGTCATGTGAAACACCTTATATCCATTCACATTGGTTTAATCTGCATCTATGATTGCTAGACTGGGAAAAGTTGACAACAAAAAGGAAAAAAGGAAAGCAACAGAGAAGATATAGAAGCCTAAAGCAAAATCTGAATCCAGCTGAGGACCATCCTGATTTATCTGTTACCGCTGCCTTTTTCAGTAGTCCCCTCCACACTCCTCCTCTTCCTCTTTCTCTTTTTTGACCTGACTTCTCTCTTAGGTATCTGTTACCTGTCTTGCCTTTGGTACCCATGTCAGTTCTTGCTCCTGTCTCATTCTTGCTCATAGAGCATTTCCCTGCTCACTCCCCTCATTCCTTCCTATTTCTTATCTTTCCGTGCCTCCCTGACATCACCAATATGCACTGTTCCCTAAAGCTGCTCTTTACTGTTGGCTCTCAGTTTTCTCATTTCCTTTTTTTCTGTAACTTTTACTTTCTTCCTTACTCTGATTTTTCCTTCTCTGTTTTTTGGATTGTGTTCTTTTTGCTTGTCTAACTTCCTCATCAAGCTTCTGCCTGTTATTTTCCATTTACCTCCTTTATCAGTCCTTTACGGTTTTATTCCCTTGCATTATTGTTCTCTACCAATGACTACACTGCTTGTTCTCATGTTTTTCCGTGTATCTCCATTCTTCAGTAGAAAACATTGTTGAAATGGGGCAGTTTTATATCAGCACAGTGATGCTGCAGACCTGATTCACTCTGTTTAAATAGTAATTTCCATTTCAGTGCGTGCAGCTTTTTACTACTAATTCCTTTGAAGTGTGAAATCCATTGTTCTGCTAAAATACTGGAGTAATGCATTGTGGGGAAAAAACCTATCTGTAATGGAATTTTAACCTGCTAAATCAAAATCACAATGTTGGACAGGTAGGTAAATGAGTTATTTATGCTACCTGTCACTCTACCTTATCTAGAAAATAATTCAGTAGTTCTTATACACAATTGTGCCTGGCATGTATTTTGATGTGTGATAACTGTAAAACCTTATCAGTGTCAGGAACTGTGCATATTCATGTTGTTTTTCACATTAATGGAGCTGAAAGTGCTGAGAACAAAACTTCACAACTGATGCAAGTCTTGTGATTAACACAGAGTTTGAAGTATGTTGTGCAGGAGAGAGACTGCCCAGCCTTGTTTCCTATAGAGAGTCTGCAAGCACATGCACTGGAATTTGTATCTGAAAATGAGAAAAAAAAATTATCTTTAGTGTTTTGTAATTGATTAGGCCTATATCCAACTGGTTGTAGGCATTCTTTGTGTGCATTAAAACTGAGCATTCAGAGAATTGTAAGTATATTGCAGCAGTTTGCTAAATATTTGTTGTAACTACATTTTCATTCCTTCTACTTAAAAAACCCCACTCAAATCTAGACATTCTGATTCATTTTATATGTTTGCAGAGACTAAAAGGTTGCTTCATTCTTGGAACATATGCTCTAACAGTTTTATCATCTGCTCCTAGTTTTCTTCTTTTCCATGTCCATTTACTTACAAATGTTCTCTATCCATATGAAGAACCAGGAAACCTCTGTTAAACAGGCCACGGAAAATGATAATATCCCTTCTCAAACTGTGACTATTATCAAATGCATACACAGGAACGGATCTTTATGCTTGCCTGTGCAAAGTGTACAGGCTATCTTGGCTCATTATGTCCTTGCACATGAGATGAGCTAATCAGGAGAGCAGTTTGTGCTGTGGAGCAACGTACCTGGATGAGTTCCACACCCACTTGTTGGCATGAGCTGCAAAGCCTGATCTGCATTTCTTCTTCTTCCCATTATCTAGCCTGGTACAGTTACTTTTCTCTTAACACTGCACTATAAGCAAAAAAGCCAATTAGAATATGAAGAGGTGATGAGACAATGTCAGGGCTACAGATTTCTGTTAAAATTTAACAGTAAGGTGAATGTTGAGTGGAATGGCAGAACAGAATTCCTATATATTGTCCTCTGGTGAAGGTAGTTTCTTTCCCTCAGTGCCCATTTTAGCTGTAGAAATATCCAAATATTATACAGTAGACATTCAGAATCTTAGGAATGTTGTATATCCCAGGGGATAAATGGCACACATGCAGAATCTTGGGAATGCCATGTACCTCGGGGGACCAAGATCAAGAAGGATTCAGTCCAAAATGCTCTCAATCCCCATGGGATTGGTTTTTTATATACACTCTAACACCAATTTACTTTATGCAAAGTAATTATACAGTATTTTAAGCATCCTGATCGGATTTCTTTTGTGTCACTCCATCTACTATGCTAAAAGTATAGTCAAGGCAAAGAATCTAACATGGAAAAAGGGAATAGACAAAGAAAAAGTACTGAAATTATATTTGTCCTGCCCAACAGAAATTGTTGGCTTCAGTAAGATAATTTTTATCCACACTTCTTATTCTGAAATATACTTCTAGATTGGTTTTTTTTTCCAAAAGTTGCCGTATTTACTGTGCCATATTTATGTAACAAAGAAGTGTTTTTCTCTTACGCTTAAGTTTTCTATTATAATGGGAATGTCACAGGAACTTTTCTTGCAAAAAGAGGTATTAAAATGGGATTTTCTGATACATGAAACATTTTTAAGATTTTGAAAACTTGTTTATTTGCCTCTGTGCTTTTTCTCCAGAGAGATAAGAATGTTGTTTCAAATGAATCAAATTAGTGGGTATGCCAGGTTCCTACTATCTGACTGTGTATGAAAGAACCAGATAGAGAAGAAATAAAAGATTTTATAGGATGTAGTAAAACACCGTTTGTTTCTTTAGCGTAAGGGTAGCTCACGAACAAACAGGAGAAGTACAACTAAATTTAGATGGAACTGTACAGAAAATATTTATTGTCTGGAATTAGCATTTTGTTTTACAAGGTCTAGTCTTCATCCAAGCCTTTCTCTTATGTAGGTATGTAATCCTTTTCATATAGGTACGCAATCCTACACGGCCCAAGACAGTGAGCAACTTGCAGAGTATACAAGGTCTATCTTTTTTTTCCTTTAGATATCTTGTGTCTTTTTGCCTCCAGTCCAACAAAGCTCTGCAGAGTACAGAAAGAGTATTTCTGTAGATCACTGCTGTAAGTTTTTGTCATTGTTTAAATTTTTACAAGATGGGTTTTGCAAAAAAATACAAGTCAATTCTTTCTCACACCATTTTCACACTCATGCAGCAAAATTAAACTGTCACAAAATGTTCCTTTGCTTTCTCTGCTGATATTTTGTGCTCTGAAATGGAGAACTACATCTATTTCTCCTTTCATCTGCTGCAAAGATGCAAAACGCCCTGAGGTTCAGCATAATGATTTAAAACCATAAGGAGTCTCTTGTGAGCTCAGAAATAGTTCTTATGTGTGTGAATATGTGTATGCATGTATGTAGGTGCATCCTGTGAGAAATGAACCTGAAGAAAAAACTTAGTATGAGATTTTCTGGGCTAACATCTGCTTTGCACAGAAGGGCAGCCTTATGCACAATTTCTTGTTTTACACAGATGCCTGCCTGTATGAGTTCCCATGCTCCCTATGGAACAAGGCTGTGACTTCAGTCATTTTCTTGTCAGTAAAAACTCATCACTTGATGTTTTTACTTCCTTTTGAAATACTGTCCTGGTATTTTTCAAGTGCCTGCTGCTATGCACTAGATAACACGCAGCTTTAAAGGTGATCATTTTGAACTCAATGACTTTCTTCTACCATTCTGTTCTGCTTGAGATAGGAGACAGAACTGTTCTCATGTTTTCTAACTTATTGTCAGCTGATCATTTCAGGAAAGTTGAAGTTATTATAAGCACCTCAGTAAATGTAAAACTCTCCTTGAACATACAAAATACCAAAACCTAGATATCCTGGCAGCACCACTTTTGTTATTTCATATTTAGAGTGATAAAGAATTAGGGTAGTTGGCTTAAGAAACATTTATTAGAAAATATGTGTGTGAAGTATTTGTTGAAAAGCTGTCTACTGCTTTGTTCATCTATGCAAGATGAACTGTCTTCTGCTTTCCATGATGAATCATTATGCTGCTTTGCAGTTTTTTCCCCATATCTCACAAGATCCCACGCAAGCTTTGAAAAAGTCACTAAGAAGAAAAAAAAAAGAGCCAATTTAAATAACATACCCAAGGCTTGTTTTCCTCCTCCATTTGCTATGAAATCCCAGTAAAAAAATTATGTATGAGCAGTTTTCTATAAATTTTATGCTAAATAACTGGTAAACCAGAGAATGAAATTCCCAAGGGTGTGAACATGCAAATATCCTAAAGAAAATACTGCTCTCTGAGGGGTTTTATGACGTTCAAGGAAACTTTCTAAAGTTACAAAGTACTTTGAGACAGAATACCTTCTTGAAGTATCCAGGTTGCTGCTAGGCAGCAATCATAAATTGCAGAATGCGTAGATTTTCAGTCCTCAGACCATTTTTATGTCTGACAGAATAACTCTATCTGTTATATCTTGTTGCTACCCAAGAAGATTTATTGAGGTGAAAAGCATTGTATCCTTACTGAAAGAATAGCAGAGTACACTTACTATATATATGTCCTATCTATAGCAGTTTATATTTGTGCAGAAGGCTTCTACAGTGTATTTTGTCCTGACTTGAGCAATAAATTTTCAAAAGTCCTCAGGAATAATGATCTGGAAAATGTATTTTCCCCACAAGGCTCTAATATTTTTTTAGCCAGGGACTTCAGGATCCCATAAAGGGTACACATTTTTAGCAGGTATAAAGTGGTTTTGGAGACTGACTGCTAATGGCAAGTTAATCCATGCTCCAAAAGAAGAGATAAAAAAATCTTATGTACTCTTTTCCTAAACTTTAAGCATTGTGATATTTTGCCAGAAGGCTTGAAAACAGACAGGACCACAATGTCTTAAGATATTAGCAGGTCTGTGCCTTAGATAGTCACAATTTTGATGATAACAGTCTGCACCAACATGGTTAATTTCTAGGAAAGAACTGATTAATACTGATTAATCCTCTTGTGCATTACAAAATGTAGCAAATAAAATTAATGTTCATAGCTGTACCTATTTCTGCCCTTTTCCTGTCTTAATAAGAGCTACTGAAACAATACATTGCGGAAGAGAAAAGTAACTGGGACTAATTTTTGATAAAATATACAACATATAGCTCATATAGCTTGTATTGGTGTTAAGATGAAGTGGTTAAAACAGTTCAGTGACAAATAAGAACTCTGACTTTTTTGATTAAACTTATTTGAAAAAGCGAGGGAAATACTTCCCCACATTTTGCAACTTCTCCTATTGCTTTTTCAAAGAAAATATACTTCTCTTGCCTAGGAGCCGATCCTCTTGTGTAGCAGTCACTCAGCACAAACTAAAGTCATCGACCAGAAAGACTAAAATTTCTTAGCTCTACCACAGTTGTGTTAACTACTAATGTAGATTGGTCACCATTGCTGGAGGAATTGAAAAGGCATGTAGAGCTGGTGCTTAAGGACATGGTTATAGTGGTGGACTTAGCAGTGTTGTTTATGTTTGGACTCCATGATCTGAAAGGTCTTTTCCAATCTGAATGATTCTATGATTGTGTACAACTTATTGCACAAAGTCTTTTGTTTGTTTTTCCTCTGCACACAACCCCAAATATCATTTAGTTGTTAGGCACCATTTTAATTTTTATGCCTTTTTCAGTGCCTGCTTGCTCTCATTACTACAACACATATTTTGTCATACGAAGCATAATTTTACAGGAAATACTTGAAAAACCTAAATGACAAAATGGTCTTGAAAGGATGAAAGTTTTTCAACTGGACAAGTGTACCTTTTGTATTTTTCCATCTCCCTCTCTTTATGGAAAATGAGAATGTTAAACAGCAGTAAGAGAAAAGCCATATGGAATGGCTGCCTTGAGAATTATGCTTCAATAGTTTTGCCCTGATGAGGTATTGCCACAATACATCAATAAAATGCAATTTCTCTGACGTAGTTGCTACTCGCCAAATACTGCACTCTAGGAATAATCTGTGCTTATTTTCAGCTGTATGATTTTGGGAGTAGAATGTTAGTAGGTAGGCTACAGACTTTTCAGAATTAATTTTTATAAATATGGCTGATAAGAAAGGCAACTATTTGAATTTCAGACATATTCCAAGAAAAAGCATATAAAAATTCAGATGATTAAACTTTTACTTTTTTTCCAATATTTACTCAGCTATATTCCACATACATTTCTTTAACATATGTTATAGTGAGACAAAGTCAAAGATAGATCTTTACAAGCAAGTTCTTGCTTGAAAAATGGTTGATGTGAAATATTCCATGAAAAAAACTTTATACCTCACCTTTTAAATATCTTATATTCAAAAGATAAATAAATTGTAATACTTTTAGTATTACAATAAACAGTAAAGAAAAGATTTTATTTTTTTTAGTAAAACTGAGACTGCATTTCAAATGGCGTATTTTAATGTGCCCCAAAAGAGGCTCTGGGTGACTGAGGTAATTGACACAATTTTGCTCAAAGTAATCTAACGTACTACTGCTGTTTGTCTTAATTTTACAGCACAAACCAGAAGCAATGGTCCTATGTCTTTTCTTACAATTAATTACTTGCAATTAATCTATTTTTGAACTCTCATGCTTTCCTTCTTCCATATGAACTCTTTTCCCCTTACTATGCTACTGCCCGATTGCCTTTTTCACAAATTCAGTGTTAATCCTACCTCAGTCACAATCTCTGTTTCAGAGATTTGTTACTCTAAGCCAATCACTATTTCAGTGCAGTTATAGCATGGAGGAAAATAAAACTATCAGATGATGTATATTTTTTATCTTTTATACAGACCTTAGGTTTTATATCATCAATGGTCAGTTTCCTGTTAGTTTAATGAACACGTACAATAATTCACCCTTACAAATACACTTTTGTTCTAGACAAATGTCTCATAAAGCATGCAATTTTGGCATGAATCACTTTGCAGTAATTGCTTAGGTTTTGGATCTTCTTCTGAAGATAAGGTTTGAAATAGCTAGTAATTCCCACATGATACCATAAGAAGTATTTAAGAACAGTTAAGACAGAAATGCACCTTCTTAGTTTAGCAGATTAGTTTATCAAACAAAGATGCCTGATTATTCTGTCATAATATAGCAATGAAAAACTGATGTAATATTTGGTCCATTTTTCTGTTTACTTTTATTTCTAAAGTTGTTTCTGCACAACAAATGTATCTGAGACTTGCCTATTCCTGAGGCCACATTATAAGACGTGCAGCTGCCTGGATCACGTTTCCTTTTTTCAGCTATTATTTATATGCTTGCTGTTCATTCATTCTGTGCCTAGTTCCTGATTTGGTAGACTCATTATTAGCCTTAAGAAGTGATTTAAAATTATACTCCACTCATCCATTGTCCTGAGATGGAGATTATGTGATGTAGTCAAGAGATACAAAATGGTCTTCAGTTTGATCTTACTGTTATTATAATTTAATTTTCAATATAATTAAGCTATTTGTTCTTGCACCTTCGACACCCAATCGCACATCATTATCCTTATGCAAAACTGATGCAAAGCTTTCATTTCAATTTAAATCATAAACCTCAATTAGCTTCAGGTTCTAGACTGTCTTTATTGAAGAGATGCTCCAGTTCTTTTTTTCTTATTCTTTTATTTAGTAGAATGACTACTTTCTTTCAGTTTCTTTCGCATAGGCCAATTGAGCTTGTTGTATAGTTACTTTCATTTGCCACCATGGCATACCCCTTCTGATTTTTTTTTAGATGTCCTTTTTTCCATTACAATATATTTCACTGTCTGTTTATTGAGATTTTCAACCTTCATTTAAACAGTTTTTGTTTTTTTCAGATTTGTACTTCGCAAATGTAGATGCTTAGTTAGATATTTTTCTTTACTAGTGTTGACAATCACATATATCTTGAATACAGTGCAAAGTTCTCTCTGACTATCTATTTTATTGATAACATGCATTTTATCTTTCTCCTCCTACACGACTTAAAAAATGGCAAAACTGAATGTCAGTATAAGAGTCATGAAACCATACATGTTTGTATATTTTCAGGTGTAGGAGGACCTTAAAACAAATAACTAAAGAATGCGCATTTTCCAGGTGCATAGTAATGAAAATAAAATTATTAAAATGAAAAGAGACACATTTTATTTTTATTCTAGTGATTGTTTGATTTTTTCCCATGAGCAATATATTCATGACACTTGATACCATCACAAGAGAGAAAATTCAAATCCTCCAGATCTATAAAATTTGGTTTTTTCTACAAGTACCCTGAAAAGCATTAGCACTATTTACCATTATTTCTCTGTATTTTGACACTAGGAATCGTTTACCTTCCCTAGGTCCAATTCACTTACAAACTTAATGAGATTAGTTAATCACTTGCCACTGAAATAAAGATAATGGAGGCATACCTGGGAAGTTTAGTATTAATGTCTTGGCTTGGATGAGGAGGAGCGTGCTCTTGAAACACATCTCTTGCTCATCCTTCACTACTGAGCCTTGGCTCACATCTCACAGAATCTTGACCACATCCAATGAACCTCTTTGGGAAAAAATTAAACTGGAAGTTGTGACCTGTGAGCCTCTATAATGCACTGCACCTACAAGTGGGTATGCAATTCATTGCTTGATGTCCAAGATAAAGCAGCTCTGGAGTGCAGAGAACAGACTTCATCTCTTTGTCTCTATTGTTCTCTACCTATCGGTCTACATTGCCTACTAAGATAGGCAGAGCTGCTGATCCTTTGGAAATCGTAAGTACAATACTTATCTTAAAAAATTCAGAAAGGAAACCTTTTGTAAGAGACTAAAATAGTCAATGTTACCTCCAGGACCATACTTCTGTTCTTCCAGAACACTAAGCTGTTTTCTAAAGAGGACTACGGGACTTTCAGAATCATTACTTTAATTCTGGTCTCATTGGAATAAACTAGAACTTTTCCTATTCAATTAAACAGAAAGATTGATAAATGAAATACTTTGTTGATATCTGTAGTATTTTCAACATAGGCACTGGTATTTAATTTTATGTTTTTAAAGTAAAAATGCTTTTTCAAACTCTTCAGGTCAATGAAAGCATAAGAGTGAGTAGAAAAAGGAAGTGCAGGAAGGGAAACAAAATCTGTAAGTGATATGTTGTGTTTAAAGCTATCCCTACATTCTATAATATCTGTAGCAACATATTACTTGAAAAAATGGAATTTATGAAACTCTTAATAATCAAATTAAATTATACTTTCTGGCAACTGATGCATGGTAGTCTAATGATGAATTGATGCAGACTAGAACCACCCCCTCTGAAAGGTATTTGAAGCCTGAGTATAGATGTTTGTATTTTTGTATTAACTGAAATGTGAGATACATACAAATAAACAGATAAAGAGTAAAAACATGATTAGGAACAAAAAGATTTAATTTCTTTAGAAGGTCTTTTTTAGATTACCAATTTTTTTTTCTTTTCCAAGTGAAGGACTGGCAGCTAGAGAATATTGCCTGAACTTAAAACACTACAGATTCTTTCATAGTCTGAGTAAAATCATGACTATATTGCAATCTCATCCACCTTATTTACCTATGTCTGTATCAGTGGCATGCATGCTGTGAGATATAGAAAAAACACTTCTCCACAGACTAGAATTGTGACCTGTTGCAGGGATCAGATTTCTTTCTGGATTTTTAAAATGTAATATTTTAGAGAAATTCAACAACACTATTGACTGACCTTCTGTAGGACTACTGAGAAATGGACTGCAAGATCAAAGCAACTTAATTTTATACTGATCAAAGTTTTAATGCTTCAGAATAATTTTCCTTTGATTGTGAGTTGAGCTTTTCCTTCTGTCATGGGTTTCAGAGGTTTACTAGTAACAGTTGAAAAAGTGTACCAAAAAACCTTTGGAAAGTTTCAGCGATTATTTATAATGGAAAAGCTTCAGTGACTATTTATATCTTCAATTGTTCGCATGTACACATAGTATATTATTTATTATTTCTCTTGCTCTTCCAAGTGATCGACAGTCTTCCTTGCTGATCACCATTTATGAATGATTCTGCACTTTATTTTTACAACCTTCTAAGTAAGAAAAAGCAGTTTTTAAACCTCCAGGATGAAACACAGCACCAGTTCACGCTAAACTTCCCACTGCCATTATGCAGAAGAGGTGGGTGGCAGAGGTGAGGTGGACAGCCTGCCCATGGAGCTGCCCAGGCAAGAAGCAGCTGTCAGAGGAGACGAGGATCTTTATGAAGGCCCTGTGGAGAGAGTGACTCGCATAGGTGGAGGGTCAGTAAGAGGCTGGGGGCATATGGAGGGAGGCTGGAGGCCTGTGACTTCTGGTGGCAGAGAGGCCACAGACCTGTGTCTGCAGGGTGGGCTTGGTGACCTGTGAGAGCAGAGGGGAAAGGCAAGTCTAAAGGTGCAGACTTGGGCTGCCCAAGTCTGAACCATACACCAACACCACAAGGAAGCCACTGTCATGGTTGTGGAGGTGTGACTTATAACTGCAGGAGGTATGATTTTCTGGAGATCTGACCATGCCATCTTGAAAGGTATTTTTCTTGCCAGGGGCTCACATCCAGAACTCTGAAAAGAGACCACAGAGGCTTGTGGAGCCCTCAGACTGTTAACTGTCCTCCGTGTCTGTGTGGATGCCAGTAACAGTGTGTGGGGAGAGCTCAAGCTTACCAAGAGTGACCACAAAGCTCTGTGGAGTGAGGAGAGGTTGGGGGAAATCTGTTTTGTTCAGCCTGGAGAAGAGAAAGGAGAGGAGTAACACTCAACAGCAATTGCCTGGTACCTACAGGGAGGTTGTCAAGTAGATGGAGCCAGGATCTTTGCAGTGGTGCATGGTGAGAGGATGGGAGATAAGAGTGTAAGTTGAAATGCAAGATTCAGGTGGGAGATAGAAACCCTTTTCCCTCAATGGTGAAAAGTCAAGAACTGGAATAGGTTGCCCATAGATGTTTTGCAGACTCTACCCTTGGCAGTTTTCAACATCTGAACGTGTAAAGCCCTAAGCAAGCTTGTCTGACTGCGTAGTTCCCCCTTGCTGAACAGGACGTTGGACGAGAGAGGTTCCGGGGTCCCTTCCAACCTGTAAGCCTAGGATTGAATCACGAGCCTATGTACTGTGTAGGAGTAAAAACTAAAATAAAATCTCTAAAACGCAACAGGATAGAGGTGATCTGGCATGCCAAGTGTTGTTAGCTGAATTTGTCATGTGTTGTCACATGACAGTGAACCTTGACATGATATGACTAAAGCAATCTAAGGTACCTGCAATTCACATCACAAGGTGATAGATTTGATGGAAAGTATGAAATCTATCTGGTTTTCTGGAAGATGAAAAACATCTTTAAAACAGCTTCTGTTCTAAATACTTTGAACACAGATTTACTGTAACAAGGTGAAATCTCCACAAGCCCTCTGTATTTGCTGCAGGATTTAAGCTGACACTCTCCCCAGTGTAATGGTTTCGATGCTGGTTTAGCTACCATGGACCTTCTGTCATCAAAATTTCTTTTAAGCTATTAAGAATGTTTTCAGCTGAACATTTTGTTCTGTCAGGAAAAAAAGAGACATTTCTCACAAAATGAAAGATTTCTCTCAACTCCATGAGCAAAGGGTTACTTAGGTTAACATTTGGGCTCCTGTCAGGAAAAAAAATCAACCAATTTCATTGGTTTCACAGAAATACATTTAATGTTCCTGTTGAATCAGCATTACTCTGTCGTCAGAGTTGCAAAGAGCAGATCCAGTACACTACCTGAAAGTCACCATGAATGTATGGTGTTGAATAATTACTTTTTTCTTACTCTAAAAAGAAATGTCAAGAAGACAAGCTCAGGTTCCCCATTAACCTTTAAATTTGCTTTGGTTTGGGGAAGTGAAATCCTGAGCAACTTAGTAGAGTCTGTGTGATTGTTTGGATCTGTGAGGAGCAGTTTAGGACTAAGGCATGGAATCTTTATTTATGGATGATTTCAGCTTAGCTACAGACAGACCAGAGTGCACACGCCTTCCTGCATGATGAGCTGGCCATTAGCAGTTGCATACCAGCTGGCCAGTTACGCTGTACTACCCACAGTATAGCCATTCTCTTCTTCACATTAAATGACCAGGAGATACTTTGGCATGTAAAATATGCAAAGATCTTATGTGCCTATCACTTACAGGCAATGGAAATTGAATTTCTGTGCATACTTCAATGGCTAAAGGGCCATTCAAAATACTATTATGTTGTCTTGAGTGTTTCTAGATGGTAGAACAAACTAGCTGAAATTGCCATGAATTACAATAACATGGAACTTTCCCCCAGTAAGTTTTGCATCTTTGTATGATAGTGTATGGATATATACATCATGTGCATGTTATTATTTAGATATAATAGAGAAACTATCCAGATAGCGTTATGCATGCAGTAGTCAGAATTATCTGTTACTTCAGGAAACAGTTGATGATTCAAAGGATAAATGGACCCTGTATAGGCATGTTACAACACATGCACATCAGAAAGATGTGTTCTCTAACAATCAGTGTATACATTAATTTTCTTGTATGTATGGACAGAAGATAGTATAATAGTCCTGAAGGTCTTCAAAGCTACTTGTGTTCAGAATTCTCCTATTCTTTATTTACTGATTCCACTAAATGTGTTTTAAATACATAAAATGGAATTTGTAGTAATATAACCTTCTCTGATGTCTAAGTTTATAGGGAGCACCTCACTCAAAAATTCTGACAGGGCTCTTACCAAAAACAAAAGTAGTTCAAAGCATGTCATATATTGTGTAGGTAGATGGGTGTGTAGGATATGTATGCTTTTTTATTTATTAGCACTTCACCAGTCTCAAGCAATTCTTTGACAATCTCAGAGCACCCAATGACTCTTTCACAAAACCATTATTAGTCAGTAGCTGCTTTGTGTAATCACCGGCAATGCTAATGCTTTCTTCTTTCCTAGATGACTGGGACATACTAGGAAGATCAGCTATTATCGTGACTTGAATGACTAAGCTGACTAGATCATCAGTGATGATCAGGTGTCTACAGGCTCCACTTCTACGTTTCTCCTTCAGTTGGACATGCATTCATTTTTCAAAGAGTTGTTAAGAAGCAATGAATGCTTATTAATTTAGTAGACTTTTTTTTAATATTTATACATATATACTGACAAGTTCACATAACCTTATTTAGAGAAACAGATCTTTTGGCATTTGTTTTGCATTTTAGGCAATTGAACAAGTTAGTTACAGAATTGCTTAAACATTTTTTGTTAGCCCCCACAGGACTTCAAGTGCTGGGTTAAAAATATTTTCCTAATGCTGCGCGTGTGCTAGAAAATTTCAGAGATAGCATAGCTGACGACATATGCATACGCACATTACTATGGCATACATGTGATTGCTCTTGTCAGTATTTCATTTAGCAATCAGAAGTCGTACTGGCAAAGGATTTGGCATCCAGTGTGTAGATGCCAATGTTCCTTGGATTACTGTCTAGAACTTTGGCTTTATGGCATTTTTACTGTGTGCTGTGGGATGGCAGCAGAGTACTCAAGGAAATAGGACAGCACAGGAATTAGTCGTCACAGTATTTTTTTAAATCTATCTCATTTATTTGTTCATTATTGAATTATCTCAAATGTGAATCCCAAGAAAACACTTAACCCCTCACCAGTGCCTGGTTATGCTTTGGTTAAAATGAAACCAGGAATGCAGGGTGCTGTCAGGGCATCCAAATATTTCATTTAGTGAGGAACAGCTCCACCTGTGGTAAAATGGTGTTTCTAATGGACAGTCCTATGCTACTGAACAATTGGAAAATCAGAATGTGCTGCAGTTTGGGGCTTGAGAGCCAGTCTGGCTTAAAGGAAGTGCCACATTTTGTAAATTTCTGCTGAAGTCCCTCATCCATTTTGAGCAACAGTTCTGTCCTGTGACAGCTGGTGAGCGGGTCATGATTATGCTCTGGAAACTTAAAATCTTATTAGCTCTTAGTCAGTGGCCAACCTGTTCAGACAGTCCAAGGCGGAAACGGTTGTCCTACAGTTGTGCACTCCATTGTGATGCACAAAAATAAGAATCTGAAAAATGTACAAGGCTGCAGGGATATGAAACAACAAAACTCTCCCAGGGTGCATAACCAAATTTTTCTGTCATTCCTCTTCTTCTCTTTCAATACTGACCAGAAAAGAATGCTTTTAAATCACTCTTGCAGTCCTGATTTAATTTCTTGTTTACCTATGATCCCTTTTAAGTCCTTATGACTTGTAACATTTTCTTTACTAAAAAGTTACATTGCTTCATGATGACTCTATGTGATAGAAAGAAATAAGGCTGAAGTCTCAGTTTAACTGCAAAAATCCAAGTCTTTGGAAAGCATACTGCTACAACCTGTCAGAAAGGTATCTATGCATTTTTTTCTCTTACAAAATGCAAACATTCAAAACTGAAATATCTGTGGGTGTTTAATTGAAGGATTTCTCAGTATTTACTTCTGAGTTAAAAGCAGAACCAGAACCTCAAAGGGAACAAATAACTGCTGGGATGCATACACAGGGTTTATCAGGGTTAGAGTATCTTAAATAAGCAACTTAAGACTAAATTTTCCATTTTTCAGGTAAGTGTGGTTATCATATGGTTTAGTTGGGTTTTTTTTCCTAATGAAGGAGTTTTGGAAGGACACTCTCATTTTGTTGTGGAACAAATTGTGAATAAAATCAAATGTTCTTAAGAAAACAATTCTGTAGTTCCCTCACCGAAAAATACCTGGTGTATAAGCTGCCTCTGTGCACCCTTGCTGTCTTTCAGTGCCCTTGACTCAAATTTTTCCAGTGTTCTTCTTTTGCCCTTCAGCTCATACCTGAAATGCTAGGAGTCCCCTCCCTCCACATACAGGCAGACTTGGGCTGATGAAACCTGTACTCTGGTCAGTGGCAACAAGCCCAGGCAGTGGCTGCTATCTCAGGGCTTGTGCACTGACTACCCAGGGGGATGTGGCTTGCCCTGGTGGCAAGTGCCCAAATTCCTGTCTCTTGTAGTTGAAGCACTGAGAGTATTCCATTCAGCTACCAAATTTTATGAAATTTGTGGGAAATTGAGCTGGTGAGACCTCTAGCCCTGATGAAATCTGAATGTGACTGGTCAGTAGATTTAGCAGTTCTATGGATTTCTATGCACAATGTTTCTGGGATGCTTCCGTGAAATGGCTAGGATCAAGTAAGATGTCTTTACCTACAAAGACAATTAGGGGACTGGAGCATCTCTCTTATGAGGAAAGGCTGAGTGAGCTGGGCCTGTTCAGACTTATGATGGACTAAAATGTTAGTAATGTCTTAAACATTGTCAAAATCACAGATAGAATTTTTGTTAAACTGCAAGGAAGCAACAGTCTGTCTGTGGCCACTGAAGCACCCTCCTCCTCCCAATGCCTCCTGGCTGGAGTTTGGACTATGGCTGGGGACTTGAGATAAGACTATTGTCTAGTCATCTCAAGTCTGAGGAGAAGTAAACAAGGCTCAGGAAAGAAGAATGTATCTGTGTTAAGAATCAGCTCTAGCTGGGCTCAGGGGGTGGTGGGGGAGAAGGGTTTTGGGTGTGTGATGGTGAAATCTCTCCACACTAAACCAAAGAAGTAACCCTCTGCCCCAGCCAGCTCCCCCTCCCCACAAGAAGACCAGGTACACATGGGACATTGACATGAGAGGCAACTGAGGAGGGGCCATAAACCACCAAAGACACCCAAAGCATCCCCGTAATTCATGCCTGAGCCTTTCCACCACCAGAAGACTGCACGTGATCCAAGTGAGGAAACAAATCTGTTATAAGAGACTGCAAAGTTCCCCCCCGCAAGAGGAGGTGCCGAGGATCTCCTGAACCTATATTAATCCATTGGACTCTATGTTTTTTGGGAAACCCTCACCACCAAGCAGACCAGAGGAACTAGACTGACCTGGCGCCACTGAGTTACATTGAGTGGTGATACTTCTTTCTGTTTTATTTTTTCTTTGTTACTCTCTTTNCTCACATTTACCATTAAATAAAATCCATACTATGGACTTTGACATTTGGTCTCATTTGTACCTTAATTCAGGCAGAGGTATTTCTAGTAATTTTAACAACCAGATCTCAACAAGCCTCAAGGAGAAAACTGAGAGGAGACCTCATAAATGTCTATAAGTATCTGAAGGAATGGTGTCAGAAGGATGGAGCCAGGCTCTTCTCAGTGGCACCAAGCAGTAGGACAAGAAGCAATGGGCAAAACCTGAGGTAGAGGAAGTTCCACCTGAATATGACGAAGAACTTTTTTACTGTGGAGGTGATGATGCACTGGAACAGACTGCCCAGAGAGGTTGTGGAGTGTCTCTCACAGGGGATATTTAAGAACTGTCTGGATACAATCCTGTGCAATGTGCTCCCTGCTTGAGCAGGGAGGTTGGACTGGATGACCCATTGTGGTCCCTTCCAACCTTGCCTGTTTTGTGATTCTGTGGTTCTTCCTTCTCTTTTTGCTAACAATGAATGTGACATGGTCACAGCCAAAGAGCTGATGAAAGAGCAGGCATGGCTTTTCCCGCACCTGTGTGCACTGACATTCAGCTTATGAGAGAAGCTTGCCATATTGGGAGGAAGAAAGAGAAAATTGTGTGGGGTGTTTTCCAATGTGTAGGCTTGTAACATCTGAAAAGCAATAGTTTCCAATAATGGGTGATCCAGTGTACCTTCTCTGGAGCAGCAACCATGACAACCTTTTTGCACCGGACCAGTAGCTCTAAAACCAGTGAGAGCTGAATGAATTTAAACAAGAAATTTGTATGCATTTGCTAAAGAACCATGACTTCAATTTTGTGTTTCAAAATTAAGTTTATAATATTTTAAACACAATCATACATCTATATGACTATGAGGACATTATACATTTTTAATCTGATAAATCTAGCTCTAACATTATTTGAGAATTTTCCTAGCAATGTATATTCTGATATTTGTTCAGTCTGCTGTTAACTGAGGCTGCATTCAGACCTGTCAAGACACTGAAAAAGGAATCCAACCTGCAATTTACTCAGCCCACATTTCTGCATATGACTCCTTGTGGAACTGTCTCAGAATGTTGCTTACTGGCAGTCACCATGCAGTATTGCCCACAGCTTCTGTGATGTGAACCTTCTGTAATGTGAAGCCCTTATTCGTCCTTATGATCCCCTGCCATATGAAGAGAAAATTACATTAGTGCTGATGCATGTAACCAACCTGCATAAAATCTGCCTTATTCCTGGATACTGGAGCTGTCATTAGAAAAAGGAGCTCTGAGGCAAACACACAGAAAGTAGTTTTATTTTTCCTGCAGTTGTAAATTTATGTAGCATGAACAAGGGGCCAGAAATTGCCTGACTTTTTTAGTTCTGATAATCTGCTTCTTTCATATTATCTTCCTAGTGTTTTCTGTTTTGTGCAGGAGGTAATCAGGAAAAACACTTCTGTAATTTATTTAATGCTGAAAATTCCCATTGAAAGAAAAAAAAATTGCTATCTACTGAAAAGCATCTCTGTTTCACTCCAAAGATAGTAAGTCAGTTCTTGAGGTAGGATTGTATTTTTATGAGACATTTTTCATATCTTTTATTCTCTTAGGGACAATGAATCTGCAGCACACAATCATCTTTATCATCCAAAAGTAATTTACATTTAACAAGAATATTTAATTACTTAAGTGCTTGAAAAAAACTCCCACCCAAAACAAATTAAATACAGTGGTTTATGCCTAGTCTGCCTGAAAATTTTGCTTGCAGTTATTTCCTGTTATGAGACGGAGAACAACCACTGTTTCAAGTCCTTAGTTTGGTGGTTGTTTTTTTTCCCTAATACTCTTTAAGTGGTTTCCATTGTAATCAAGAAATATAGAAAAATTGAAAATTATTTAATGGTTGAAACCCCTCCAGTTACAGCTAAAGACTGTAACTTTCAGAAGTTCTTCATCTTATGTCTGAGGTAAATATACAACAAAGTTTTTAGCCTCAGACCTCTTTTCTATACTTAAAAATATCTCAGTTATGTTTTTATTTTACTTAGTAGAAGTTTAGAGGTTTTGCTTTCAGAAGTGTGGATTCACCACACATGTATTCAAGTGATAGGTGCACAGACTGGCTTATTTGGAAATGTAAGATCTCAGCTGTCAGCAGAAATAAAAGGTCACCTTTCATTTTAGGAAGGAGGATTTCAAGGGCTAAAGATGTCTGTTCTGGATATCAGGCTGTGTTTCCTTGTTTGTTAGAGCTTATACAATGTGAAATATTTGCTTTGACCGTTCTTTATATGTTCTTTGTGACACTGACATTGATTGTAAAATCCTTTCAGGATATATAGGAGAGGAAAATGGGCAGGGAGTCATGCAGAAAACTTCTGCTGATTGTGTTCCTAATGCATCAGCATCTGTTAAAAAAAATCCAAATCAACAAAATTCAAACTTGAAACTGGATTCTAAGTTATAAACAGACTGATCTGTTTGTGTATGCTCACATGCATACCAAGTAGGGGTTCTTCAGGATTCTCCTTGAATTTGCCACTGAACCTGCAGAAATACTCGAAGACTTTTACCAGCACAGTATTGGCATTGAACAGAAGCTGACAGGTAATTCTTTCAGTTGAAATTTATATTATAATAGCATAGAAGATCCCACATAAGAGTTACTGACAGATATTAAAATGGAATTCCCATCCCAAATATTTTACAGAATAAGTTTGTGGAATCATTTTCATACCACCTGAATTGGAACTTCAGCATAAGAAAATTTATGAGATTAAAAAAGTGTAAGCATACAGGGTCCATGGCTCTGCATGTGATGAAAGCCAAATCCATCCTTCACATGTTACACCTGGATATTAGGGCCTGACAGAAGGGATGTCCTACAGGACCGGCATGGTGGCATGCAGGCCTGGAGGTAGTGCTTTGATCATTTGCTTCAAACCTTGGACTATAATAGCTCCTGTTACCAGAGTAGCTACAATTACACTACTTTCATTTTGAATCTTTGTTGCAGGAAGCTGCAATACACTTTAGTCTGTATTGTGGTAGTGCAAGTCAAGCTTTCTTAGCATCAAAATTATTTACGGATTCCTTTCTAACATAACCTGTTTTTTTGTTTTTATTGTGTGTGAATGAAACATTTTTATTTGATATAAAGCATGGTAATACCTTGGTGAGGCTATGCTGAATAAAACATTTTACATGGAGTTAAAACCCAGCAGATTTAAAGCTTTTGTCAGTTTGGTTTTGTTAAAAAATAATTATGTGTGTCTTCCTTGATTTTTCTGTCACAATGAAGAACTTGTATTTTGAATTTTCTAGCTGGACCCTTTTGTCAGACTATGTCAAGGACTTTATTTACCACTATGATTGAAAACTCTTTCTTTTCTGCCTTAGCGCTTCTATGCATAATTTTGACAACTTGTTCTTTATCAAGCAACTTGAATCAATCTTTAAAATTGTTCCTTTCCTTGTTTACTTGTAAGATTTGAAATCAAGCTCGAAGAGGAAAGGAAAAATCACATGAAAAAAATTTCGAGGTAATTTAAAACCAAAGGAAAGAGGTATATATTTTTCAGGTCTTTACAAACTTTGCTCTGCACTCCTGTTTTACCTTTCCGTTACAATTCTCTGAATTTCCTTTGGGCTGTGCTGGTGCAATATTCTTGGTGCTCTACTTTGTGTTCCACTTGTTTCCACAAAAGCAAGGGGAATTCATTATTGTGTTTCATGTGCATATAGCCTTAAATCCATCAAATAGCCTACTTATTTAGTGGATCTTCTCACTGATCTCCTTGCTCAGGACTCCTTGACTCCCTCATTACAAAGTTTCCAGTGAAGAGAAGAGAAATATTTTTGATCCTCAAAAATCTCACTTGGTCTGGAACCCCATGCACAGTGGTACTGCCAGTGGACTAATGAATGAGTAGCTGGCTGGATATTCTGTGGTCATAACTGAGTAAAATAAGTGTTTAAGGGTTCTTAACTCGACATCTTTGAGAAAGCATTGATTCACGCACTGAGCTTGCATGGATTTTATTGGAACATTTCCTTCTGGAACAAGGATGTGTTCCTGAATCAGGGTGGCTCGTGTTCTGAAACTGCTTGAAGATCTGGCAACTGCAGGGTACCGTAGATAATATGTTATTTATCTGTAAAAAGGATAGCTTGGCTACAGCAAGTATTCTCAGTCACAAATGCACCATGGTTTGTGTGAATTAATTTAGTTATATTTCAGAGCACATGCACTGCAGAGTAAATTAACTTCTATGGAGACCTAATCTGCCAAAGGCCAGTTGCTTCTGATGCCCAAACTTGTGGTTTAGATATGCTCCTAATAAGTCCTTGACCTTCAAGCTGTGTTTCAAAAACAACTTAATGGCCGGGGGGGAGCATTTGTGGGAGACCAGAGTGGGTAAGTATTCCTTAAGGAAACACCTGAGGGGTTTTATTATTACATCTTTTCTGTAGTGTGTTTGTCTTATGAAAGATCTGAAATAACATTGCATGGAGATTGGTATTGGTTTTGTAGTTACGAATTTATTTCAACAGATGTGTCACATCACTTTTGACCTGGAAGTTTAAAAAGTTATATCAAAACATGAATAAATCTGAAATCAATTTAAGGGAGGACTGACAGTTATACGGTAGAAACAGCTTTTCTTCATTTATTGGAGTAACTCTAAAAAGTATTTAATGATGTTTTTATACACCCAAAACTAGTAACATCAAAGAACATTCTGTGTATGAATCACACGTAGAGTCCTTGTCATAAAAATGTGTTAAAGAAAAAAATTAAAAGTGCAAAAAAATTAAGTGCAGAGGATAGCTGTGGAAGTGGTACAACTCTTTTGCCCTTTACCAGATAAAAATTTATGGAAACTTAGGAGACTGACTCAAAGATAAATATTTGAAGACAGAGGCTAATAAAACTTTTTAAAGCCCGTTTTTAAAACCATGCCTTTCCCTTAGGCATTTACTTGTCAAAGTCTAAGCCTGTTGAGAAGTCTACTATAAAATAACAAATACCTGTGATTCTATTTCTTTTTTGCAGTCTGTCCCTAAAACTATATATTTATAAAGACTACATACATAAGTATTATATATAATAAATAACTAATAAAGACAGAAACTAATATATTACATATAACTAATAAAGACTAAACATTTTTTTGTTGAAGGAGTAGGGATGGGGAAGAAAAAGAAGGCATCAGTGTTACTAGGTACAGTCTTAACCTAGTAGTTTCAAACTAGGTTTCATATCTTGATATTGATACCATAATACAAAACATCTTGCATCATCAGAAGGATATCACATAGCTTTAGAATTTTTTTGTAATCTGAGTCTGTTCATGCAGTTATATTCAGATATTTTCTCATTTCTCTGCATGTCTATATGTATGTGCCTGCACTGATGTATGTTTCTCAGTTTTTCATGCTGGTATCAGCTCAAAGCAAATTTTAAGAGCTAATACTGTCACTCCTAGAAAAAAAGGGTTGGTTTTGGGTTTTTTTTCCCTAGTTCAACTGAAAAACTCAAATCAATCTTGGATGAAATTCTTAAATTTTTTTACATTCTCTTCTTTTATTTTACTTTTCATAGTCATTATTTGATATCTTCCTGCATTACCAGACTGCATGCACTGAATCTTCTTCTTAGTGTTATACATCACTGTTGATTCATTAGGAGAAATTCAGGGTTAATCATTAGCAAACATTACCCAAAACTTCCTGCTTATACAGTTTGTAGTTTTCAGCAGTGGGAAGAAAATTCCCTGACAGAATTGTCTGCTCTCTGAATGCCTCCCATAGGGAGGTGAACGGGAGAGAGAGATTCTCAGAACAAAAGAAGGAAATCTGCTCTGACAGCTCCCTGTGTAGTTGTGTAGACCACACCACTTCAAAGCTGCGATGCTTTCTCTCATCAGCATCACTATCGGTGCTGCTGGGCTTTCTCTGGTCACTCCACAGGGAGAGGATAAGTACCTGAATTCTCAAGTATTTTCTATTATTCTCACTTCCTCCTGGCTCAGGTGAAGACATGGTGCAGAACTGTTATCTGCAGTCCTCCCTCACTGACATAGGCAGACAAATTTGTGGGATTAGTCTGTTAGCTAGTGATAAAGATTGTCTCTAGGAAGGCAAATAAATGATGGGTCCAGGATATAAACACTAATAATGAAAAAAAAATTAAAAATTTTTGCTGATGTGTATTATAATCTGTATTTAGCTACCTATTAGAAAACATTATTTTTATTGTGAGATAGTTGTAATTTCTATTCTTCCCTTTTCTCTCTTCTACGAGGAGAAAAAAAAAATATTTACTGGCAATTAATTCTTTGAGTGACTCTCCCAGTCTTCATAACTGTGTAAGTGAAGCAACTACAGTGCAAGCTGCCAAAATTGTGCAGTGAACCGTGTCTACTGGTTCTTTAAGTCCTTGTAGTGAAGTTATCAAGGGAGAAGTGAAAAATAGTCCAATGTCTTCTGAACTGCAAACACTGCAGTGGGTTCAGATTATATCACTGTCATGCTCTGCATCCACAACCATCTACTTGCTTATGAAATATAAGAGAGACACAGAGCATCTGTCTCTTTCATCGACTAACTCAGCTCTCTCAACATTGCTGGTAGCACGAAAACAGGTTTAAAAAAAAAAAAAAGAACCATGACTGAATTTTAGCTGGCTGTGTGGCTGACCCTATTCCTGGCCTTTGTCAGGCCTGGGTATTTTCCAGTATAATTCTTCAACTCTATTGTGAATAGACTGGGTATCCCAGCAAAATGGAGATAGATATGGAGGGGCAAAAATAAGGGAGGGAAAAGCTCTGATTCAGAGTTTATTACTATTAAATATAGATATGTAAAAATTGAGTAAGTTTAACTGACATGATACTCAGACTATGGAGTTTCATAGTCTCAACGACAGTCAATTCTTTCAATGGCAATGGCTAAGGAAATCCAAGATGATCTTAATTACCTTCTGTGAGATATGCTAGTAAGCAGAATAAATATTTTTAAAACTGCACAGCACTGCATGCATATAATCATAGAATACTAGAATAATTTGGGTTGGAAGAGATCTTTAAAGGTCATCTAGTCCAACCCCTCTGCAATGAGCAGGAACATCTTCAATTAGATGAGATTGCCCAGAGCTCCATCCAGCCTGCCCTTGAAGTAAATATGAATAACATGAACATCTTGAAATTGCCAGTTCCTGGTGTCACTTTACTGCAGTGAAAGGCTGCATAGCATGTCTCTTCTGTCTGGCTCTTGAGACTCTCATGGTAACAGAGATTCAGGTTGGTAAGTCTCCACGTATTAGTCTGCACTGGGTGGAGGAGCAGTATATCCTGGGTTTACGTGTAGGCTTGAGCGTTTCTGGAACCAACCTTTCAGTTCTAGCATTAGCACTGACAACACCTTCTGTCTCTATACACATTAAATCAATATATGCCTGTATATCCAAGAGTCTGACAGGAAAATGTAACTACACTTGACAGAGCCTTCCAGTGTTTCACTGCTCAGAAGTGTTACTCAGAATATGGATTGTAGTTATTTTTTTTGCTTGATGTGAATAATGATTTGGAAATAAATCACCATGTGTGATGTATTTTAAATAAAAATATATTTTCCAGTATCATATAATAATAAATAATGTTTTCTAGATCATTAACATAGTGAAAAATATTTTTTTGCGATAAAGAGAGTGACTTCTTGTACAAATAATTACTGTCTAAGGCAGATCTTTTTCTTAGCTTTATCCACTGAGTATAGTACTGCTTGTTTCAGTATACAATTGTATTTGTTTTGTTGTGTAAATGTATTTTGAATTGAAGATAATACATCACATTCAGTTCAGAGTTGTGCTGTGTGTAATATCCGTGTCTGTGCAGGGATATTACCTGGATATTACTTCTTATTGCTATTATTTAGGGCTTACAAAATATTTTGTGTTTCTGAATTTATTATTTCAAGACAGCTAGTACTTGTTTGCACTTTGCATGCTTAGAATGTGTAGAATGGACATTTAACAATTGACATGTGATGCAAATAACATGTATTGTTAGTAGATGCCATGATAGCGTGGTACTAAGGACAATGGCAACTGAAAAAGGTAGAACTTGGCACTTCCTTTTTTTTGCCTCAGGATTCAGGAGATGTAGGTAGGCTTGAGGGTTTTTTGTTTGAGTTTTTGTTTGCTTGTTTGTTTTGTATTTCATACATTATCTGTGTGCCTGGGCACTGCTTCTCAATCCAGGACTTGTTTTAATACCACCAAGATAAATGCAAGAGTTCGTGATAGGTTGGCAGAGCTTTGTGCTTAAGCCTTCTATCTGTGAAACGAAGACGTTGAATACTGGCTCACCTTGTAGGTATTATAAGGACAAATTCTCTACCCTTTGTGAGGTAGAGGTACATGGATAACCAGTTTTTAGTTGTCAAATATTTTTTAAATTTATATGTATTGAAAACCCGCTTGTCTTAAAATGTGTTCTTTGGGGAAAAAAATAATGGTTAGGAGTACAGAGATAATATTCATTTACATCTCCCTTGTATTCCAGTCCAAAGGATTCTGCAGCTACAAAGTGTAACATGATTATTCATCTTCATTGGATCACATGCTGTGATCAAAACATAGAGTTGGAACAGTGCATACAAGATGAGAATGCAGGCTGTATGACTAAATGCAGTACCAGAGATGAGATAGATCTGGATTGCCTCTGGTCAGCTGTAATCAGTAACAACTCACAGTTTTCTGTGCTACTTCTTGCTCTCTCTTGGGACTACAAAGGAGCAACTGATTGTTTTAGCTTCAGCAAATATGTTCTGCAAAATTCCCCACTGGAGAGTAGACTAAGTGTATTTAAAGTCTGCTTCCAGCTGTATATTTTGATTATGATTAACTGAATCAAAAAACTCTCCTGGTTGGTGGCTGAGGCAGGTTCACCATGGAAAGTGGATTGTTCCCTCCACTACAGACATAAGCAAACCCTCCCTTCACCCCTTCATACGTACAGTTCCTACGAATACATGTTTTTAACTTTTTAGACTTTTTGAATCTTGAACATGTGAATAGAGAACACCAATCTCATCTCCGAAAGTTGTATGCCAAGAGAATCAGCAATACACCCTACTTTCAATTCCTACCTCTACTTTACCATGGTTATTTCAAAAGATCAAATTCAGCCAGAAACCAAAATATAGGTCTATTTTGTGAGGAAAAGAAAACATGATTCAGTTTTATTTCAAAGCAGAAGATAGCATAAGACTCAAGTCACAATTACATTTTCTTACATGTTGTTTAGAGCTTTCATTTTCACTATTTGGGTTCCTTTCTGTGGTAGCAGAATGTTACTGTTTATTAATCCAAATTCTACTTGTGGCTGTAGTAAAATTAATCAATAGCTGGTGATAAAACTAATTGCATTTTTCTGATTTTCCTAATTTGTTAGAGCACTTTTGGCAGCTGTTAGCTGAGGAAGAACTGTGTTCTCAGAAATTATTCACTAGGGTATATTCCAGTTACAAAAATGCAGTTTTGGGTCATCTAAAGGGTATGCTAAAATGAAGTGGGGGAAGAATACAAAAATTGCTGCTGAAAAATAAACTTACTGAACCAGAATCAATGTGATGTTCAGAAGCAGGGTTTTTTTAAAGTCTAACTTCAAACATTACTTTTCTATGGATTGATGACTAACTGTTCTCATGACGTAACACAATAGCTACCCATTATTTAATAAGAAAAATTATTTCACAGAAGGATTATAAACAAAGACAGAATTGTACTGAAAATAATTTTATAAGATGCACTGCATTTTTTGAATTGGTGAACCTTATTGAACAATATTGATATTGAAATTACATAAACCCAATTTTATTAATCTACTGAACTGTCCAGATCACCTCTCTTATTTGTGTAAAAAATTTCTATTAATCATCAATAAGATTTTGTCATGAATTTGATGAAATATACTACGCGCACATATCAAAATACAGGAAGACACTCTCCAGAGAAAGAATCTATGGACTTTCCTCTCCAAAGGCTTTTTTATGCTAACAAAACAGGCTTTTTAGTTTTGTTTTTTGTTTTTTTTTTCCTGGATCCTCATTTAAAATAAAAAGAATATTTCAGAGTTAGGGATCTTAGAGCTGGATCTTAAAGAGTACAAGACTCTAGAAATCCTTCCCATTGAGAATATGGTGGCAGAAAATTCCTGTAAAACAAACTCTATATTTGTGTAAATAATTCTAAATGCTTGTTTACAAAAGGAGCAGACTCTTAGGGGAACCAGAGATAAACTTGCAGTTCTTTCACTTTGCAGTCTATTTTGATAGCTGTAACTTGTTTCTAACTGACTTTGTGTGGCAACATCTTCATTTTGTGGTGAAGGAAGAAAATCATTTGCTGCAATTGAATGACATCTTACACTGTGCAAGCTTCCAGCTTCACATGGACCACTGTGCATCAAGTAGTTATATCAGATATTAATTTTTGTTTCTTGTCCATGATTTTTGAAGAAACTGTAATAATTCATGTCCAGTTTACCATGCCATTCAGTAAAGTCCAGGACATCAGATAAATTCTCTTTCTGCATCTTGCATAGATGTATTCTGAACAGATGCTGCAATAAGATTAGCAGCATAATTATTGCAATCCAGCTGTGACGATTAATGTACTTCCTTTTTCTGTAGAACTGTCCACAATTTTCACAAGTTCTTTGGAAGTGCCTGAATATAGTGTAATATTCATGAAGTAAAGCAATTTTAGTTACTACATCTGTAGTACGAAAGAGAAGTTCTGCTTTATTTGGAGCACTGAAAAATTGATGTTCATGTTGGGGAAGAAGATGTTTTCTCCAATGAAGTTTGATTTCAATCTCGATATCCTGAAGCAAGTATCTAGGATCTTGAGGTGATTCACAAAGTCTCACTCAACTTCTTGTTGAGGAAGCAAGTATCAACTGCCAAAGCAGAGCATAAAAAAATGGAAGGAAATAGTTGAGTTTAACTCATACTTTTACATAGATTCCCTTTCAGTTTGGAGGGAGGAATATTCTTGTAAAGTTGCAGGACATCCTTGGCTCTGCCATACTCTTTGTTTTTAAATTCTTCAAAGAAATGCTACTGAACAAACTACAATTAGTCCAAATGCACTAAATACAAATGATAGCTCCCAACAAAGATCTAGGATATATGACAATTATGCAACATATTTTAGCCAGTAATAATAAGGCTCTATACCTCACTAAATATTGTAACAGGACTAGTAAGGAAAAGCTGTTATTTTACAGCCCAATGCAGGGCAAAAATAAACCAAACATTTACATTCTCATGTTCTTCTTTTTCTGAAAGACAAATTTCTGGTGTCCTAAAGGTATTCTTGAAAATAGCTGCCAGATTGCCATATAATATAAAGTGTCAAGTTTGTTTAAACTAGCAAAGCAAGTCATCACAGTAAGAAAGAATGCTCATAGGGAATAGACAATGAGACAAATTTTAAAACAACCTGTATGAAAGCTTTGTACTAGAAAAAGTACTAGAAAAGTACTAGAAAAACACAAAAGGCAAACCTGGATCCTGTAGGACTGGCCAAGATAACTCCAAGGGATCCTAAAAAGAAATGAGGTTTTTTTTTTTCTCCGGTATAATGAGGGAGATAGAATCTTACAAGCCAGGAAGCATTCTTTCTTGACAGGGGTCAGGCTGTCTGAGAGCCCAGATTCAGGCTTCTGTCTTAAAGCCCTGATGTCTTGGGAATGCAGAACATGGCATTTCCTCTGTTCTCACAGATAAGAAGCTCTTCTGTAAGGATTTATATTTCCTGTATATTTCCTACATGTGATCTGAATGTCTGTACAAGAAACAAGTACAGTAGATATCCTCATATGACAAATTCACAAGATGAACAGGAACAATTTCTTGAAGTAATCTAAGTCTCTGAACATTTTTGTATCCGGTTTGGTAACAAAGGCTTTTAATGCAATGATTTTGATTCTTTTCACATTTGTTCGTCACTAACATTGGACTTATGACATCCCTGGCATATACGTGACAATCAGTTAATCTTTTTTCTTACACAAGTGTAACATAGTTCAAACCTCATTTTCAGTTTTCACTGTCTCATTTTTAACAGAGGATCTAGTTCTGTGCAGATTCAGTTATCTGAACACAGCAGCATGAGGTCACTATGCGTAAATGAGTTTGCTTTCATCTGTTGAATCATCTTTCTCAAACCGTACTTGGTAGGAAAATTACAGACAGAACTCAGAGCAACAAATTATGGCATATATAATTTAGTAACAAAGCCAGAAAAAAAAAAAAGGCAAAAAAAAAAAAAAAGGCAAAAAAAAGCCAGAGGTGTACAACACCAAAACCTGCCAGAAATTCACAGTAAAACCTCAGTGAAGAGCTTGGCCCTTCAGTCTGCTGAAAAGTGAGTTCATATTTTTCATGAGTGTTTTTCAGAAGAAATTAAAACTTTTATCTTTATTTATTTGGACATTAAGGGGCCTAAAGCACTGACACAAGTACCTCTTTCTCTTAGACTCTCAAAATTCATAGAGATTCCAGATCAGGAGGTGCATTCCCTTGCTGTGTAGATTTATGGTAAGGAAAACATAAAAATGATACATTGCATGGCTAGTGGTTTTTTTCTTTATAGAAAGCACCTATTATTTCTAGTGTCTTTTACTTTTCATCACTCTTTTAGGTTAACATTTTTTAGAACAACCACAGTTAGACTGTTGGCATCAACACCGTAAGATCTATGTAGCATAGATGAACAATTTTCAGCTACTGCTTAGGTAATTTTTTTTTTTGTTTACTTGCCAAATGGTCCTACTTTCATTTTAGTTAGTGTTTTGGCAGACAGATTTGATCAGCTATCAACCTACCATCATTACATTTGTCAGTAATGAAAGGCTTGCCAGTGCTTTAATACCAATGACTCCTATATTTTAGAATTTGCTGGATGGCAGCTGTCCTAAAGGATGTTCCAGAAACCTGCAAGTGAATTATTTTGATTTACTGTGTTGGTCCAGTGCAGGTGATGCTTACTATGTGGGAACTGGCAGATGTGTATGAGAGGGCTTGCCAGAGAGTTTAGAGCTCTCTACTTGGTAGAGAGAAAATATGTCCATGTTTGCCACTCAGACTAAAAACCAGGTAAAGAGTGAATGCCCTTAAGTAACAGTCTGTCTATGACACAAGTGATTTTCATTCAGATAAAACTATCATTCACTTCTAAAACAATGAGTTTTTAGTATCAGTTCTCATCCTAGCTTAAATGGAATTATCAGAAACTTTGCAGTAGGATGGATTTACTAGAAACGTTTTTGTTGCTAATTTAGGATGGGGAAAACTTTCCAACTCAAGGAGGGGATAAATATCTCCCAGTGAGAATGCCAAGAAAAAAAATACTATTTCCAGAACCTAATGTTACGAAGTTAGTTTCCAGATCTTTGGGAACTCTTGGACTACACATTTTCTCATATTATGTGCAATTTAATCCTGAAGTCCCTTCTGGTAAAGTGCTTACAAGTAGTTAATATTTAAATACATTTCCTCCAGCATATATAACAATGAAAACTAATGAGTCAGTGGGCTTAATCCAGAGGCCCCTTTGTGTGCAAATGCCTAGTAGTGCTGTGAACTGCATCGCTATGAAACACTATTTTGGCCACAATGAGCCAATTTGTAACCATCTCACTAAACAGCATTTTTGCCCCAACTTTTGTGCTAAGATATTAGTCTGTATGCCTTAGTCAGAGGTAAGGGAAGGATGTCATTAGCAGCAGTGTTATCAACTACCAAATTCTAGTGCTTAGATCTCTGTTATTTGGGCCAAATCTATCTAGAAATATGTTTAACTTTGGCAGATAGAAGCCAAAGCATTCTCAACCCTGGTGCAGATACTTAATGTGGGAATTTCACTCATGACCAAATATTTGTCAAAAACACTGCGGGGAAAATTGAGGAATTCTAGACAAACGATAGGTCAAAAAGTTCCTGTGATTTTGAGAATGGGGAGAATTTTTTTCTTATTTAGTGCTAGAAGATGTAAAATTCATAATCAAATGCACTTTTGGTTTTGCATTTTAGCAGCCATGCATGCTAACACTGTAATTTAATATTGCAGTCACCGAAGATTAAGTTTGAAATTGATAACCAGAAAAAAACACTCTTGGGTTATATGCAGACTCCTATAAAGCAAAACACTTCAGCAAACATGTATTTTATTACTTCTTTAAGAGCAACCATAGTAGACAAGGTGTACTTCCCAACATCCTCTACTTGAATTTTTCACTCAGGTGAAGTAAAGGGCTTTTACTTACTTCTCAAAAGAATACAGAACTCAAATCCCTGAAATGTTCCAAGAGAAGTAAAGCACAGAAACAGCACAGTTATTTGGTATAACTGTGTTATGTTGTTACTTTAAAGATACTTAATATTCATGCAGAAATGTCTTACACTAAATCATTATATTACCTAAACATTGCTATATGTGCTGCTTAATTTAGGGGGTGGAGGTAGAAGGGAAAAGAGAGAGAGAAATCCTGCAGAACTTCAGTGTAAAATTTGCAAGCAAATGTGTGTGTGTCATGTGCATATCTATCTATCTATCTATCTATCTATCTATCTATCTATCTATCTATCTATCTATCTATCTATCTCCAAAATTATTTTGAGATCAGATAGAATTGCTGCAGCAGGAAAGTCTAATTTACTTTTCTGTGTAGGATTTGGTTTTACATGTAGCATTTTTTTCTCTATCTACACAAAGAGAAAACAGTTATAAAAATATCTGAAAATCAAAGAGAACACTGAGCTAGTTGTAAGCTGCTCAACTGGCAAAACAATTTGAAAATACCTCACTTGATTTAATGATCAAACTCAAGATTTCATTTACATCCTAGCCCATTGTGGGTTCACAAGACTTAGAATAAAGTACAAGTGACAAAAGTTTGCTTTTAGAGAATTTAACAGATGTTTCGACTGCTGAAGGTCTGAAGTTACTGGAAGAAGGAAATAATCTATATCCTTCGATTATAAAGTCATGGCAGTGCTCCTTCCTCTTGTGTGTATAATAATAATTTGGCACTGTCAGTTTTCTGGCCTGCAAATTTTCTGTCAACACGCATAAAGATGCACGGTGATGGCTATAAAAACCTGGCAAAATTATGTCAGTAAGACCACTGCATTTAACAGAGGCAGCACCTGTCTTCCTTTGCCTTGGATAAGAGCTTTCAACAACTGAGTTCTCCAGCTGTGTTTGCCATGTATTGCTTTTGAGACCAGGGTAGTTAAAGATAGTTTCTCTTTCCCAAGATAGTCTGTACCATCAGATCACAGAAACCCAGCTGTTGACATTGATCATAATTCTGGTGGGTTTGGGGGGTGTTGTTGTTGTTGTTGTGTTTGTTTGCTTGTTCTGGTTTGTTGGTTTTTAACACTGAAAAATATCAACAATGAGGCATATCCTGAGTAAGTTGGCTATATGAGTATATGTACTATGCACCTACTTCTCATGAATTTCCTGTGAGAAAAAGATTTTCTGTCATCTGTGGTTACTCAGTAAAATTGTCAGAGAGTTGTGCAAAGTTGACTACAGATTACTCCTAAGCAAATGATACAAAGGTTGCAGAATCCAATCAGTAAATGTCAAAATCTAAGGACCAGTTTGAAATGAGATAAATAAAGTTAATTACCAACTTTATTAATTCAGGTGATTTTAGGAGGATTGTCTCCATGGCAATGCAGTTTGTGAATAATTAGTATGATAAATAGATTTGATGAAAATCCAATGTTTTGCCTACTTTGTTATGGCTACTGTGTAGTGGCTGGTGTCACTCTGTGGTTTCAAATTGATCTGTGGATTAACAGCCAAGCAATTACCTGTGTTAGGTATCTGTCACTTTCATTAGATGCAAGACCATTAAACGAAAACAGATGATCAGCAGTTTTAAGGGAAAAGAAGGTAGTACAAAACTGTTTTTTCGTGGCATACATTGAGTTTTCAAAGCACTGGCAACATTATGACAGGGAGAACAGAGGTGTGTGTTGAGGAGTGGGGGGTTGTGGTTGATGTTAAATACTAGCTGAATAACGGTCACACAGTTGATAAGTCCTATGTGTTGGCTTAGGGTTTTTCTAGTTACCTTGATATCCTCTTTATTCCTTTTATCACTGCCTGAAATCATACTTCTGACCATGTCAAAAGCATAGGATGCTAACCTTGTATGCTTGTGGTTTGGGGGTGAATCTTGCTGTACTTCAATAAGAAATCCAGTTACAATGGTCTGTCTGTGGAAAGTGATGGAGTGTCTATCTGCCATTCTGTGATCTTCTGTCTTGTCTCTGAATTACAGCCCATTGTTCATCCTCTCTGCTGGATTCATTCTGAAGGGAAAACCCTGGCACACCCACACCCAAACTATCTGGAGCAAAAGAAGGAAAGAATGGGAACAGAAAAGTAGACTCAAGAGTCTCATCCCATCACTCAATTATGTGATTATGTTAGAGGGGAAAGAAAAGAAGTATTAAATGTGATTCTGTAGCCAAAATGATACTTCTCCTCCTCCACACCATCTGCAACATCTGAGAGCCAGGCTGTTTTGAGTTACAGAAATTTGAATTAACTATCTCAGATAGTACTTGTTTTGAGTCTTTTATATTGTGACAAAATTTCTCACTTTTGCAGGCAAAAGTGATAAAAAGAAGCACAGAAATTTGGCTTTCAAAATGTCAGAGAAAGGGAGCAATTGGCTACAATTGGCTACAATTTCAGCTGGTTGAAGTAGAAGTAGTAAATTCACTGGAGTAGTAAATACTTTTCATAGGAATTTTTCCTCACAGCCCATGTATTTGACTCATTCAGTTCTGGCTAGTAAAAGTAAACAAGAGTATACTAATTCATATTTCTGTGATACAATAATATTTATTTAATGCAGAGTAATTTTTGTGTGAACTATCAGCAGTAGGTACCCATATGCATGCATTTTCTTTATTTTAAAAAAAGTCATAAAGTGGCTACACATTTCAACACATTTAATGCAATCTATTTTTTAAGTACTTTTAAATATCGATGGATATTTAAACTGGTTGGCCTGACTACATCTTCTTTTTTGGTGTTATGGTAATGCCTGGCTCTGCTGGGGCATAGTTACAGCCTTGGGGAATTCTCTCTCTTTGCTTCCACATCACACTGCACAAGCCCCATAAACACAGGCTCGCTGCCAGTCATTATTTTTATATATATATTTTTATATATATATACACACACACACACAAAGTTGAAGCCATGGGTCTGTGAAACGGTACTTTGAAATTTTGTCTTGAAAAATACTTTTTTTCTGAAAAAAACCCCCATAAAAATAGGTATTTTTTAAGGATTTTTTCTTGCCCAGTTCCAATTTCAGAAATTACTGTGTGGTAGAAAATATTTCATGGTATTATCAAGGGACAAGCATGAGACAAGAACCTCGTACACGTGTTCTCCTGTACCAGTGAAAGTGCATAAAGTCATGACTAGTCAGATACTCGAACGCACACTTAGTCCGGGGTCATGTGTTGCAGAGTTTCGAATTTAGCAAAACATGAGTGCCCATGACAGTAGTTAACACAAGCCAAATAGAGCACTAATGAACTGAAGTGATTTTTATAATGGCAGCAGTGCTGGTCAGTGATGACAACTTGAAATTAATGGCTGTTTTTCACACTATTGCATGTTAAAGGTCCTCTTATAGGTTTAATTAGGCAATAGAGGTCCTTAAAATTTCTGATATGAACTGCTTAAGATGTATAGAGAATCAGAGAAACTTCCTATCCAAGCAGCAGTAATTATTAGGCCTCAACTGTATAGTCCAAGAAGGAAAAAAAAACCCAAAACATAAAAACCCTATGAAATTTTTTCCTAAGAAACTCTGAGTTAGAAAATCTGTTATCTAAAATGAAGGACCAAGGAAAAGTTCTAGTTTGACACAGGGTCCTCTATAATCCTCGGTAAATTGGACTATGTATAATACTCTGTTAGTAAATAAGGGAAATGAAGCATTTACAATACTGTTTCTTTTACTAAAGTAACACCTTAAAAATTTAAGTTCCCTCTGTGATACTTGGAGTGTTTGCATGAAAAGGTAACTAGGAAATAGATAGGTAGAGTCAAACTCTGAATGTCATAGGCCATAGTATAAACCAGAAGGGTACCAAAGACTAAGCAGAAGTCTGATGTATTCCAATTTTGTTTTATAAGTGTGGTAAATTATCTCTAGTTTCCCTGCTAGATGCAACAATATCCTACTATTCTAATTAAGCAATGTAATGCAAGAGAATAAATTTATTCACATCTGGTTCAGCTGCTAAAAATGTAACCCGCAAGTGCAGATCTTTTGACAACTGGGAAAATATACCGCCTGTTAACAGGAGGATCTGATTCATTTCAGTCTCTGCAAAAGAGACATAATTTTTGAATATGGGAAGCATTGCAACCTCAATCTATGTCTAGAAAACTTTAATCAATGGCTAAAAATTAGGTTAAACAGTATAACTAAAAATGTGCTCATCACCTCATAGATGTCATGTAAAAATATAAAGTGACTTTTATGGAAGAGGAGTTGTAGCTCCAATTGAATACCTACAGGGTACTCAGTGAAAGTCATAGCTGGAGATTTTGATCACATTTCTGCTGGTCTTTAATCCTTTTCTTTTGCCACCATCTATGTTATACAGATACCTATGTGGTACAGATTAGCTACAAATTAGTTTCAAGCCTGCAAATTCATGTTTCATGATTTAGGTACCAAACGGTCTGCACTGATGCAATGACAGTCATTGCACTGTGGAACTGAAGCACAGCATGGAAGACAGAAGCAAAGATGCTGTAGCTCCTGTCATATTTTTATCTGTGATAGTAAATACATTGACAAGTAAATATTTATTGCACAGATATAGCAAGAGCAGCACTTTTTCAGTAGTATATGCCGCAGTCAGTGCTTAAAACACATGGTTGCTGGATCAGCTGAGTCAGAACATGTTGCTGACAAGGTACCCTTGCTAGTGTAAGAGCTGGATCCCCAAGGTCAGTTCTCTCTCTCTCCAATTTAGTAAAGATTTTCCCACTCTAGGGTGTTAGTCACCAGCTGTTTTCGTCAGCGGGCTTGATGCATCTCTTGTTCATACCACTCTAGTGTGTTTGATGTTTTCTTGGGGGACCTAGGCATTAACTGCTGAAACATGCATTCTTTCTGAGGCTTATAATGAAAACTTCTTGTTTGTGGATAAGCCACATGTGACATGGCTATGTTAGGCAGTGTGACACTGTGTGAAAATACTGATTTGGAGCGGTGAAGCACCTGCTTCCTCCCAAGAATTTTTGCCCTTGTTATCAGATTATTTTTTTATTTCTCTCATACTCTCAGTTGCTGTTTGCTCTGTCTAGTTATTGTCCACTTAGTACAGGTATAGTCAGCACATGCCTTGTGACTATAGGTTTTAATCAGATTGACAGCCACAAGTTTTGGCATCACTAGTGTTGCTCACTGGCACATGATTTCAATCTGCAGGAGCTCTTATGGGACTACATAAACTGTGTATTTTACATGGAGCTCCTTGATACAAAGTGCCAACCCAGACTCTCGCTTGTGTTCAGAGACTCAGTTACCACACTGACACATAATGTGATGATATTGGCTGGCTGGGCAGAAGCAGCCAAGGAAAAAAATTGGAAAACTATTTTAACATTCATATCTGCCATCCCACATTCCTTCAAAATGTTGGGTGGAAAGCCACAGTTGGAAAAATAATCTCTACAGTAGCTAAGGCACAAAGCTTTGCATTTAGCAAAATTAAGACCTTGCAGTCCAATATTCTGACCTGTAGTGAAATAAAAAATTATTTGCATCAGTACAAATATTTAACAGTGTACAAGATGTCTATAACACTAAAAAAAAAAAAATTCATCAAATTGAGTACTTAAGTAAAGATGGAATGATAATATCAGCATTTTACATGGTAAGCAAAAATAAACTAAATGCCTGTAGCATCAGCAATCCGCATATTGTGTAGCAGAAATCTCAGAAATATAATATTACTTATAATTGAATTTATAAAATTAATTAGATAAAAATCTATCACTATACCTATTTATTGATATTAATACATAATTACACAATAATGTGTTTATATTACTAATTAATTTTATATCAAGATGAGAATGCATTAATTAAAATCTGTAATACAGGAAAACACCTGAAAATAAAATATGCAAAAAAGCTTTTGTTGAATCTAGAAACAGTAAAGAACACCGGAATGTAGTAATCTCACAATCATGCTATTTTCCACCTATTATGTTCTCCATCATGACTATGAACAGCTTCTATAATAGTCCAGAGTTCAGAAGCAAGTCTGAGTAGACCAAATTTCTCTATCCTAATTTTGTGGTTCCTTAGATTTTTATATACTGTAGTAGCCAATGAGAAAGCATTGGGAACTGTTCCAGGAGTTATATCAATGCTTCATTAGTTTTAAGGCCATCTTTCAGCCTCATGCTTCCTCGTAAAAAAACCCAAAAACCAAAAAACACCTTAGTCTCCGTGGAGTAATGAATGCAAAACCCTCTTACCTTTACAAGCTTGTATAGTTTTTTTGGTTTTTTTTCCAATAGTATATCCTCTTCTGAGCTTAAAGGTACAGAAAATTGTGGCTGTCTGGTATTCTACATGTGCAGGTTATGGTCTTAAATGTTCATGTAATTGAGATGTTGATATGAAACTGCCAAAGACAAACTTATACTACAACTTACTGAGGAAACATTCACATCTGAGAAAAAGATTGTCTGTGAGCGTTATGCACACATTAGAAAGGCAATGAATGACTCTTCTTCAGTAAGCTACTGTGGGGATCCTCCCGCCTTCCCCCCTCTGCACCTCTGGCCTGCTCTGTGCCTGCTCTACAGTTTCAATACCTGGTATCAGATAGATTTTGACCTTTTCTTAAGAGCCTGGTGGTGAAGCATCCCTCGATCAGAGCAGGAGCTCTTGCATGGCTAAGGTGGGAGCAGCACTGACAGCAGCAGGAACTCCTGCTGCTTGGACAAGGTTGGAGATGAGAGCAGGAATAATCAGTCATACACTGATAGCTTTGGAACAATGCTTTTCTGAATTGGAAGAGGCCACAGTGGGTCATCTGGTCCAACCTCCCTGCTAAAGCAGGGTCATCCTGGAGCATACTGCACAGGATTGTGTCCAGATGGTTCTAGAATATCTCCAGTGAGGGAGAGTCCACACTCTCTCTGGGCAACCTGTTCCACAGATGTGGAACATGTTCTATAAAAACAATGCATTTTTCACTCTATGTTATGGGACTTATTCCAGCTACATACTGTTTAAATATCACCATCAGAATCATGAAAAATAAATATATACCAAAACTTGAAACTGGTATCAGAATTAGTTGGTTTATACTGCTCAAACCTCAAGATGCTCCCCTTATTACTAAACTTCCTACAGCGAGATTGATGCCCTGGAGCCTTGTGACAACTGGGCAGCTGAGGTTGTGTTCATGATTCCAGGCCAACTCAAAGCACAGGCAGAACTCAAGGCTAAGTATCAACCTCTTCAATTCTGTGTGTGCAGTGGCTTCAGACCAGGCTGAAGATTTTCGTTGCCTTCTGTCACCCATTCTCCCCTTTTTACCAGAGATTTTAGCCCTTCTTTTTGCCTCAGCTCCCAACCCTGCTGTGATTATCAATAATATGGTAGTATCTTAGAAAAAATAAAAAATTATACTCTGTATGAGGGGTAACTGACTCTTCAGGCTACTTCCCATTCCAAGACAATGCTATTTTTCAAGAATTCAGCCTACTTTTTAAGATTATGCTGGAACATTCCTGGAACATTGTATTCTCAGTCTCTGAGAAGTGTCTTCCCGGTTTTCATAGATACTCTATTTTCTTCCAGTAAATATACAGTCCTCTTTGGCAAATGACATGTATATTATTATATGCAGACCATTATCTAGCCTTACAAACAAAAATTTCCAAATCTCTAACAGTTAAAGGCATTTACATTGCAGACTAGGCTCCTACAAAGCTACTTGTGCTCACATACCAGTTCACTTATAGAGTCAGCATCTGTGTTGAATAAATCATGCAGATTTGCCCTACCTTTTGTCTTCAGAAAACGATTTAATGTAAAATGAAGTTCAAAGTGAATGGGAAGTGGTCTGATTTTCTCTTTAAATGTTTTCTTATTTTCAAAGATCACAAGTATGATTTCTAAATTGAAGTAATATTAGGAATGCAAATTTGACTATGTGCTGCATATAGAACAGCAAAGTGACACTTGCTAATTTCTCACATGTTGGGAGATTTTATGCAGTTTTCCACTACTCTTAAGTTGCAAGTATTTGCATTACAAATAGTGGACTAAAAGAACACTAAGCAAGAGTTGCTCAGAGGCCCTGCAAAATCCTGTGATGCAAAGGAAATTAATTAGCTTTTGCAGCTACTGTGTCCTGCAATAGGCAGACACAGTAAAAGTGGACTGTAAGAGGTAAGGAAGTTTTTCGTTACAGTCAAAGCATCATGCTCCTTTGAGCATAGATGACACTTTTTTTATTGATAAGCTGTAATACAAATCTTTAGGAGTAGCAGTGTTCCTTTAACATGAGCCATTTCAAACCACTTCTCAGAAAACAACAATAGTATAGTAATTACATAGTTGAGTGAAAAAGCAATTGCTGCCTCTGTAATTGAATCAATATAGTCTTTATCAATTTCCATGCTTTTATCTGTTTTGTTTTTAAAGGTGATAAAGGGTGGATCATATTTTCAAAAGTTGGCCTTGACTTATGCACATTTTAATTCGCAAATATACTGACTTAAGTTGTTCTCTGTGGTGTCATCTCTTCGTGCAAATACATTGAAAGCAACAAGTAGTTTGTTTGTGTTGATTTTATTATGTTTACAAAAAATAATATGTCAAAACCGCTTCAAACAAACAAAAGTGCAAATATTTTTAAGGAAGAATATTATTCACATGTAAATACATGACAGTTCCTTTCGAAAAGATGTATCTAATGTGATGGTGTTACTTTTCAGCATCAATCATTTCTGAGCCAGTTTAATGGATAATATGTATTCCACTTGAAAAATATAGAAAGGAGTTAAGAGTAGAATATTAACAGATTTTTGTCTTGCGGTTTCTTCAGTAGGAGAAAAATAGCATAATATCTATATTTAAAAAATGACTGACCTAATTTTTTTCAAAATAGGAATTTCATGATGAGTATTTACTTACTTGCATAGCCTCCTGATCCTTTTAATCAATACATGGCATGACCATTTGGAATCCAAGGTGATTTCTTGATTTAGATTTACTGCCCAGATTTTCATATCCCCAGCTTGTGATAATTCTGGTTTATTCAGGCACATCTAAATAGCATTTGGCAAAGTGAGCAATGTGTGCAGCACTTATGGTATCTCAGACAGAATAAGTAAGGCTCTGTTTTCTGGGGCTACTGTGGTAAATTTTCAGACTTGCTACAGAGCTTGACTTAAGCTGGTGAAAAATTGATAAGGCTGTTTGAGAAAAGCATGAGCTGAACCCCTCACTTACCTTGCACCTGGCTCTAGCAAGGCCAAACAATGGAATGATGCCTGAAGGGAAGTGGAGGTCTCACAGCCCAGTGCAGTTTCAGTGGGGCACAGGGAAACACCCACGCCTCTGCACCAGCCATTAGGGACAAACACACGTATAGTATAAAAAGAAGTGGGGGTTGGGGTGAAAAAGTGAGCAGGGGAAACACATCTGCTTGCTTGGGATCAGTAGACAAACTGTCTCTCCTCCACCCCTGAAAGAACACGTTTAGGTGAACTTTGCAACTGCATTGGACCAGACCTGGAAATATTCACATACATACATATATATACACATATATATATACACACACATATATAGCGCTAATAAATCTCTCTTGCAAACTTACTAACACTCTAGAGTTAATGCTTTTATCACTGGCAATCACGAATTTGCTTTCCTGTTGCTTCAATAAACCACACTATTCAAGAATACGGATCGTGTAAGTTCTCACTAAACTCGGCCAGACCGGGATTGCGTGTGGTCTGTGTGTGCAGGTTTTGGGTGGGATAGAGTCAAGTTTCATCACAGTAGCTGATGTGGGGCTATGTTTTGGATTTATGCTGGAAACAGTGTTGAGAACACAGGGAAGTTCTTGTTATTGCTGAGCGGTACTTGCACAGATCCAAGATCTTTTCTGCTTCTTGTATCATCTACCAGTGCAGACTGGGTGTGCACAAGAAGATGGGAGAGGATAGCTGACCCCATCTGACCAAAGGGATATCCCATATAGTATGGCATCATGATTAGTATATAAAGAGGGGGGAAGAAGGAAGAAGAGGGGGATGTTCAGAGTAATGGTGTTTGTCTTCCCCAGTAACAGTTATGTGTGGTAGAGCCCTGCTTTCCTGGGGACGACTAAACACCTGCCTGCCCATGGGAAGTGGTGAATGAATTCCTAGTTTTGTTTTGTTTGCATATGTGGCTTTTGCTTTACCTATTAAGCTGTCTTTATGTCAACATGCATGTTTTCTTACTTTTCCAAGTCTCTCCCCCACCCCACTGGTTGTGGAGTGAGCGAGTGGCTGTGGGGTGCTTGGTTACCTGCTGGGGTTAAACCATGACACTGAAGTATTTTCAAATCAGAGCTTGTGCAAGTTCTTACTGAACTCAAACCGGTTGATAATGCTGAATCGGCTATAATCAGAAATTAAGCCCAGCCACATCCAGCCCCTCTGATTTCTGAGGACCAGCTGGAATGATGGTGGTTTTAGTTGACATGGTGGTGTTTGGTCACAGTCCAATGACTGGATGATTTCAGAGGTCTTTTCCAAACTAATTGATTCTGTGTTTCTGTGAACACAAGGGGGTTTACTTTCTGCCAGATTTCAATACCTTTAATGCAACAGCTTTCCTGGGTGAATTTTAGTGGCTCTGTTGTAACAGGGCGACTACTGGACTCCCTGAAGCACTGTCCATCCTGTGCAGTGGGACTGCTGGCATTTTCCATCACTTAAATCTCCTTTCTTCAAGGTCTATGGCTTCAGTTGTTCAGAGATTTTGATATGAAATGCAAAATGCAAAGCATTAGGACTAGTTATACCTAGTCTCAGGACTGTTTCGTCAGCCCAATTTGTCAAAAAAACAGTCTCTGTGCTAAAAAAAAAA
>VZRE01009497.1:0-15678 GCA_013396775.1 Cephalopterus ornatus
TCTTCGTTTGCGAAGCCTAGCCATGAATAGAAACATTGCTTGTCACACGCCTCGTTGTAATCAGAGCACGGGGAAGGCACGTGCTCTCTCTGGAGATGAAGGACTCCTCATCCTAGAAGGAACATCTTCCAGTGTGAAGGGACTAGTGACAGAATTAAGGAATGAACCAACCTATCTTAACCCCTTTAAAATGAAAATGGAAGGCAGAATCTTGCATTCCAGGTCAGACCAGAAAAAGAGCAGCAGCAATCATGAGAAGCAAGGAGGTTTGTTTTTAATAAGGGGTGTGACAGTCGGAGCTGGGAGTCAGGAAGATGCCATTAACAGCAGTGTTTTATAAGGAGCTGACAACCAAAAAAAAGGACAGGAAAAAATGGTCTGAGAGGAAATTACTGTTGTTGAGTCTAGAAAAAATGAGATTATATGTTAGAGTTTGGAAAGCTTACATGTGGAGTTTAAAACAGAAGACTGAACTGAGATGCTGGAAGGGTGGTTAGAACTACCTCGAAGCTCTTGCACAGGACAAATGGAGTGAGAAAAGCCATCGAGAAAAAAAGAAAAGTCCAAGTAGAAAATAATGAACAGACTGGTAAACCTTGGACCAATTGTACTATATAGATCACATCCATCACACATACACACCATTCAGCCCGCCCCCTTTTTCCTAGTACCTTCTTTACTACGGATTTCAAAATTTAAAACCTTCCTTCAGGATGCCATTGTAGGCTGAACAATGCATCACACATGAATCTGTGTTTTTATCCTTTCAGTTAATAGCTCTTTAAAAGAGTTACCATACAACTATTTCATGGGCTGATCTGTCACTAAGAAAGAAAAAAACATTTACATGCAGTAGCAGAAGCTGTCAAAGGCCGAAGAGATTTTGACTTAGTAAAATTACACAGGTGCTATAGAAACATTAGAATATAATAACTATATAGCAATAACCAAAAAAGGCACACCTATGTGGAATAGGAGTTCATCCAGTTAGGATGGGCAATATAGTTTCTTTCCTCATCACAATTTTAAAATTAAAGATGACTGTACTGCAGTCATTTGTTCTGATCCTTACAGACATTTTAACTACTGTAATACAGATCACAGTATAGATAGCCGAAAAGAATTATTAAAACCTAAGTTATTAATATCTAAAAGAGTTACACAAAACAAGATAAATGTTAGTTGCTAGTGTTCATATGATAAATTCTTGTGCTGGTTATTATGCCAATGGGACCAAATAAGGGTACTTTCCACATGTAATGACAGGAAATTAAAAGTTGGACTAAAATAAATCACATTTTTAACATAGCACTTCCTTCAGCTGAGGCTCTGGTTGATACATTAAATAGCCCTGTACACCTTCACCCTGACATACTCTTATTTAGAACAGTTTGTAACATTCCCATTTTGTCTGTGAAAAGACATTTTAATTGAAAAATCATTTGCCCATAAAATTATCATCATCAATTTACATTCTACAAAGGGACTGGATGATGACCATAAAACAATTTGTAAGTGGATTCATTCTACCCACTAAATCACTTTACATTATTCTGTGAACAGAATGATTAAAGCAGGTTAGAGTTTTGCTGGCAAAGTAATTAAGTTGTTATGCATTTCAACCACACAGATACTTGTAATAGCTAGTCCATTTATCTTGGTGACAGAACATCTATACTAAATGGGTAGAATACATTTTATTTACTTGATGCAATTCGTTTAATTCACAAAATACTTTTAAACTTAGTTTTTGTCATCGGGATAGCTTTATCTATTTATTTATTCAGCTTTTATTTTATTTAGCTGATCAGAATTTGTAAGTGAGTTTTAAGGAAAAGAATAAATTTTCTGGTAGAAATAGGTCAGTTCTACAGAACCTGTGTTTAGATTAGGAAAAATCTACACAGTGGGCACTTACATAAATCCCTGCTGTAGTCTCCCCTGTGGCTTCAGCAACACTAAGAGCTCATTCCCATTCCCACATTCTGGACTGTGACCAGCATCCAGCTCTCGGTATTTGATCATTGATATGTGCAGGGTTGCTTGACAACATACAAACCTAGGTAACAGCTACAATAATTGGCACTGGTAATTTTACATCTCTATAACATCACCCCTGTCTTGAAACTAAGCATCTCTGTTACATTCAGCTGAACTTACCTCAAGTCAATTATTTATGTTGTCTGCATTGGATAACACGTTCAAATATGTAAGCCTGCACACTTAAATCTGAGTTCCTCAGTCAGTGAGGATTCCAAGTCCATTTGTAGGGATCCTACTGGTGTAAAAATAACAGGAGCAAGAAACACTACGAAGCCTGACACCACCCAAGACAACCATCTCTTCCATATTCTGCAGTTTCAAGGTAAGAATTGTTAAATGCCTGGTTCAGATTTGTAAACATGCTGAGAATGTCAAACTTTTAAAGAAATAGCCAGGAAAAAATCCCCTTATTTACTGGAAAGCCAATTAATTCGAAGACTCACATATCTATTTGAAGTTTCCAGCTCAAAAACAACACAATTAAATAGGCATACACACTTGACCACGACCTTCTCACAGGAAGCATACCCCTGCATTTTTACCTTTGAAAATCCAAAATCAGCATGGCCATATCACTGAATGAATGTAACTATTGAAAAGGAAGTGAAAAGAACATTCAAATCTCACACAACTTGCCTTCTACCATGATTAGCTATAACTTACATTTAATGAAGAAAAACAAACAAACCCCCCCAAAAAAGCATGGAAAAATCTCTGCATATACACCCTTTCACGACCCTCTCACACCACAGGGGAGCTCTTGACTTGAGGAAAAAAGAAAAAAATAGAAAAGTGCTTTGACTTTCCCACAGGTTTGTTACACCAGACCCATCACTTCCTCACAAGCACCAGTCAAAGGTTTTCAATTTACCTGGGGTTCTTGAAAGTTTCTGTTATCTGGGGGCAGGGGAGGATTGGGGTTTGGAAGGAATAACACATTTAGATGAAGAGCAATGCACCAATAGCTTGGTGGGCATAACAGGCTGTTTTTATTTGCTATTCAACTCATTTTTTTAACCTGAAGACATTGTGCTTGCAGCGATGCCATTCCCCTTAAACGAACTCACAAACTGGTTTCATTCCACAATTTCACAGACTTTATAAACTGACAGCAGCATTACAGCTCTCCAAACACACTCTATTCTCATTAAATAGCTAATCTAAAACCAATCAACCAAAACACAGAGAATAACTGCACAGAATACAAATCTTTTACTTGCAAAATGGAACTCAAATTAAAGTAAATCACAGTTAAATCTCAGATCTGAGTGACCACCTTTCAAAAATAATTTATTACAAAAAGGAGTTGCTGGAAAAATCAGGTATTTTCCTTAGTAGTATCAGCAATCATTTACCCATGTAACCAATTATTATATTTAACTTCAACAACGTCATGTAGGCAATAATCTAGAGGCTGTTAGCAAATTTTTAACAATACTGGAAATAAATAGATGCTGTTAACTATTGTTAGCAGCAAATGTCAATATTTATTAATTAAAATTATTTCTACTTAGGTGGATATTGTCTGAAGTCAAATTTTACATTTCTCTAGTTACTAGTATATTACCTATCTACTAAAAAGGGGTTTCTTTTAAGCACTCCAAGCTATTTAAAACACAGCACTGACTGTGATGAGGGACATTTCTGTATCTGAGCAGACCACTTTGGGTTTTAAATTGGTTTTTTTCAAGCCACAGGACATGGAAGCTCAAAATCCATTAACCAGCTGCAGAAGGGGTAACAAAAGGAACTATTCTGTCACAAGAAATTCTAGTGTCTGCAAAAAGAAACAAAATATGCAATTGTTTACCACATTCTGGATAGTCAATCCTGAAGACTAAATCCTTTTTAAATATTCTATTTCCTCAGACTTGTAAGTTCACAGCTGGCTCGTCAGAGCAAGACTACATAAAGCTTGTGTACAGAGCTTGAGATTTTGGATTTATTGGAGGGGAGAGATAAATAACAAATCAAAATAACTGAAACATGGAAAACTTAAAGGAAGAATACTTCAACTCCTCCTTCATTTTAAGAGTGGAACCTGAAGTACTCTCTTTCTGCTTTTGACCTCCTGGAGAAACTTCCATGGACAATTCATTTCAAAACTTTTTCTCTGTGTATTTAGTGGGGGCTTTATGACTAAATCAGTTTGAAATCCCCAAGTATACACTGAATGATCAAACAGGATTTATAAATAATAGCAAGCCATAAACTGCATAAATAAATAACTAAAGTTTTTGTCATGATCACTGTTTTCTTATTATATGGATCTAATTTGTGACAACATTTCAAGGTAGTCCATGGAAACAATCAGTAGTTTTATGTTTGTCTTGCAAATTAACAGCTCATCATATATTCCTTTGTCATATATCTAACTGGCTGTACTGTGGCTGCAACAAGCTCTTCTAAATATTTATGATTATGAAATCTTAATTGCCTCTTAGTAAATGTTGGAAACATTGCAAAGAAAGACAAAGTTGACAAGCAGCATTTTTCGATGAATTATTTCTCCCCATCTCTTCTGTTATGTTTCAACAATTCTACGCAACAGACCCTCTTACACCGTTCTAGTATGCTCTTAAAATACCATTATTACAACTTCCTTTATGAAAGCTTTAGGTTAATATATGGATATTCAGCTGACGGACAATATCTGATCTCTCATGAAATCAAAATGAGCAAGACCAATTCACATCACTGAAAAAAAATATAACTTACTTATAACTGTTTCAAAACAGTCTCAGTATCCTGTAATCCAAGTGTCCTCTAATAAAATATACTGGTGGAATATATGCTTCTCTGTATGACTTTATAGATCAAGGAGGTCAGGATCAAGGAAGCCAGGAATAATATTTAGGTACATATTATTAATCATTGGTACAGTTTTTGCTATGGAAGAAATGTGTTTATGTAAATAATGAAGGAAGGGGGATAACAAGCCATACCTTTCAACACTAAAGAAAAAAATATAAAGCACAGCAGGGGATATTTCTTTCCTGTAGATGTTCAAAAACTGTGCTACATCGTGTACTTCCCAAAAGTGATTTGGAGCTTATTCATTTAATCATTTATTTAATTACTGAAACAAACGGTGTTAGAGTGATGAAAAGCACAAATACACTTGGAGGTCTTAACATGTAAATACAATTATATCCTGTAATAAAACCTTGCACAGATCTCTGTAGCCAGTGGTTCAGAGCACTCAGATGCACTTTTAGAGAAGCATAAACAATGCAAAAACCTAAAATTGCAAAGTCAGTCATGGTGTCCATACAGAATACCAAGTATAAAATCATATCTTGATTCACTGACACGGGTCTTTGGCAAAATAAAAGCCAACAAAGCCAACAGCAGAAGCACAGTGTCCTCTGCTGGGGAGACTCCTCACCTGAACATGAGGGGGGAAAAACACCATGGCTCTCATAACCAAAATCAAGCCCATTCAATTATTTGTTCCCAAAATCCCATTTTTCACAACACACATAAAAACAGTGGGAGACAGAAGACCATCCTGGAGATAGTGCTTCAGTGACTTGTAACAATTCCAACTTGATTAATGGCTCAATAGCCATTACTTATATAATTCACCATAAGTGATCTTAAAATACTTGACTTGTTCATGCAAACTGCCATTGTTGAAAATGACCAATTGAACCATTTGTCAAAGAGAACTGAAAGGGCTCCTGAGCACAAGTGTTCTTAATATTTTGGTTTTTTTTTTTTAATAAGACAAAGATTCAGCTACAAAATGTGTCTCTGTAATTTAGAATGAAACAAGAACTGCAGCATAAGTCAATAGCTCTCCTCAATTACTGGATGTGATCAATTCAACCTGAAGAAGATGTAGCCTTCTCTGCCAGAAAGATAAATAAGATATCTCATTCTAAACTGAGGCACAAAGGAAAAACCCACCCCTATCTTGTGTGAATTCTCTCTCACAACAACAGTCAATAATCCCAGGGTGTAAACTTTACATTTAACTGAACAAAAAAGGACACAACTATCAGAAGCTTCTTTCCAAACTGAATGGCATTTATATTTGAATGTTAAATGTAACATTCAAAGAAAAAAAATAACAAATGCATAGAAAAATAATACAGAAAAATACAGAAGTATCAACCACTCACCATAGCCAATAATAAACGATGGCTTTTGTAAATAAATGAAATCACAAGTCACAACTCTTATAAATTGCTTCTATATTCTGCGACAAATCAATAAGACAATTCTTTTACAGACAGGAAATCTCTCCTTTGCACGTAAATATTCCTTTACATTTAAGCCAACTGATAGTTACATTGCTTAGTTAACCAACATAACATTGAAGCAACCTCACAGCAGTGATGTAAAGAAGTTAACTAACTGCCCTCGTGGACATAATGTATTGCTGTGTACCAATGTTCACTGCTGATGTGGGGCAAACATCTTAGCTTTAATGTGCACTGTTAAAAGACCCAAAATTTACTGATAATAAAAACTGAGTACAGACCCAGAGTGGAAACTAATCCATTTGTGAAAACGAATATGGCCAAGGCAGAACATATCTTGCACTGATCAGAAATACTGCAGAAGACAGCAAGACCACCAAGGTAAAACCAGGCAAAATAATTGTCTTACTGTGTGTTAGTTGTCCCCCTAAAAATGCAAGTACCACCTCTCCTCATGACAGGCTGACAGTGCTTAAAATCTTCAACAATAGGGAAAAATCATATGAACTTTTCACTCTGATGTTGAATGACCAACGGTTGGATTGACACTCAAAGTGTGTTAGTTTGGCTCCCTGGGGAAATACACTCTACTCCAGCACTTCCATTTTGTAAAATCTTCCAAATAATTTTTTTAAGTTCTCTAATGGGCTTGAGGAAATTATGACCTCAGTTGTACTTAGTTAAATCACTAAGCCAGCACCTTTCATAAACCACCTTAGTTTGTGTGGCTGTATGTGAACAGGAACCCAAAGACTACAAATTGTCAGTACTGGTATGATTTGAAACTGATGATCGTTAAATCAGAGGGGTGTAAACTTCTTGTTTAATTCAAATGGATATAATTTCTAACGCCTCTTGAAAAAGATTCTGATTTAGTCCCAGGTTTGTGGCACCACAGGAGCTCGCTGATCTGGATTTTTTTCACATTAGAAATTATTAGCTGTCTTGAGTCTGTTCTTCTAATGCATATATGATTTTTATGCACAGGTTCCTGCCATGCATCATTTCAAATCACTTCTGCTGTGCATTATACACAGTTCAGTAGCAAATGTAGGGAAAACTTTGTTGGCAGATCAAGGAGAAAATTCTAAGGCAGGTATCCTTATCTGCTTTAGAAGTCTAGCCTGCTTCTAACAAATCTAAATTGCAAGTGACACCACTGGGGGAAAAAACCAGCCCCATTGTACCTTTCTGCCTCCAACAGTTTAATTCATGTAAAAGACAGGATTCTACTGCTTTTTTAAACTACTTCGCATTCCCTTTTAACATGTTTTAAAATCCACAGATAAAAATTACATACTATACATATTATATTGTTGTGTTCGAGTTGAGTGTCTGATTTACAACTACAATGAGCACAGCTCCATGTGCACTTTGGCCAGTTGCATGTGTTCATTTTGTTTGTGCACACAAGAACCCAACTTGTTTGCACAATTGTACTCTTTATCTGTTTCCATTATATTTCGTTTCCATTCATTCAAAATATACTTTTCATGAGAGGGACCGAACAACTCAACTGTGACAGCATACATGCAACTGAAAGTCAGCTAAGTACAGAGCCAAAAATCAGGGCCATGTTCACAGGGGGAAATAATCTCAGACGAAGAAGACTTTTTCCCTAAACTTGAACTAAACATTTTTTCTGTGAATTAAATGGTAAATTTAAAGACGATAGGAGGGAGAGATAATTCTGTTTTTCCATTAAGAGCCATTCCAAGTAAGATAACTATCAGCTAAATTATATAGCAGCTAAATTAGATAGCCCAGCAAGATACAGCTCTAAGCACTTATAAAGCATTTATCAGAATTGTACTTAAGCCTAAGGCCAACTTGACTATAGACAGTAGATACTATACAGTGGTTATGGTACCAAGAGATACATTTCTTGCCATTAAATATTGAGAAAAACACTTTATCTACAGATTTGTATGGAACAATCAGACAGCAAAATAACTCACAGTCACTCATTTAGCAGGTAAAAAAAAAAAAAGAAACTGATTGTTTCTCTTCTCCTGAATGTAAACCTTTTAAGGTACTCCTCTGTAACACATTACTGGAAAATCCACCCCATCAATTCACAGTCACCATATAAATAATATACACAGCAAAGCACATATTAACATGCAGTAACAACTGGATCCAAATGGCATTTCACTTTTCTCCTGATCTCTTTTAAAAACCATCTTCCATATTTTTCCTCTTTTCTCTCACAGAGGACCTTTATACCATCCTGTGCTATAACTCCTCAGACACAGCAGCAGAGTAATTTAAGGCCTTGGATCTATGTGGCATTTCTGGAGCAGTGCTAAGCTCTCTAAAAATCTCCTTCAACTATATCATTGAATCTCTAATATCAGATTATTTCAGGCCATCAAGGTCTAGAAGCATCTATAATTGTTTAGTTAGTCCAATATATTCATTTTCTAGAATGATTAGTGTAGAGGAGGGAGAAGACTTTGTGTTGCACAGATGAACAGGATTGCTGCTTCAACTTAAATGGATTCCATAGAAGTCTTGTGTTTCCAAGTCTACTGATGGAATAAGTGTGCAATCAATCCTGTTTGCTGGTAAAATTAAGGAAAAGCTACCACAATCACTCAGCTGAATTCAAAGCACTGTGATCCCCTAAAGCTGCTTTTTGAAGTTGGAAATAAATGATTTTTTTCTCTTTTGTTTGCTATGCCAAGAAAAGATAATGCAGCACATTCACTTAACATTTGTCCCTGAAGCACATTATTCCTCCAGGAGTATTATGTGGGAGTAGCACAGACATAGTGTTTCAAATTAATCAGGAATGGGATTAATCATGCAAGAAATAGAAGTTAAAATGTAATATTTAAAAATAAAGTTACAGCAGTAGAAATGTATAATTAAAATATTCTTCCTAGATACCATTCCTGCTGCCACGTTAAGTTTGATTTTATCAGTTACCTTCCTCTATTTTTTAATTTCTCATCTTTATTGCCTTACAGTACAAACCTGCCATTTATTGAAGCCTAGTTAGAAACGCCTGAGCCTTTTTCCCTATTCCCTCATTTTTTAGCAAAGTGTAACAGCTTCAGAAAGATTCTGATCTGCACATTAGATCTGAGGGGACAGAGGAGTTTGGAGGGACAGGGAGCAGCACTGAGAGGGGAAGGGAAGAACTGAGCAGCTGGATAAAGGGAGTGCTGTTCCTGGTGAGAACTGATCACAAAAATTAAAGCAGAATTTTAGAGCACACTGAAAATAATGCCTTCTAAGTACCAGCAATAAGCACAAGAAATGTGAAGACAATTGGTAACACAAAAGGGTAGCAATGGAAGGGCAAGTGGGAGGGTTCATCAGGAGTTCTGTTATTTGAATGTGGAGAAATATTCGCATTGCAGAACCCACATGTCAATCACTCAGCCAGGATTGCTGTAATGAGAAGTACAGACTAGCATGTTTATTCCTTCCTCCTCCTCACATGCGTATCTTCATTTCAAGCATCTTTAATATACTAAAGTCAGGTTTCTCAGTGGATTCTGCCACAACCTCATGAGTTCCTTCAGCTGCAATTTCCTCTGTATAACACAGTAACAAGAAGCACAACATTATTTGAAGAAGAGATGTAAAATGAACTGCTGGCAGAAGAACAGCAAATGAAACATTCATTTCAGGTGCATATTATGAATCTTCTTGTATGTATTTGCCACAATAGGTATTAACAATAACACTTTATTTCTGCATGATCATGCTGAAGCACTATGCAACTGCTTCTCTGGAATTGCTTTTTCTCTCTCCACCCATTTGTTCTTCATAACTTGCTGTCTTCCTATTTTATCCACCCAGCATCTTATACCTCCTAATGTTCAGATCAAATAGAAATAAAGGACCTTTATCCTTTTTGGTCTGACAAGGGATTTCTTTTTCCCACAATGATGTTAATATTAAATATGCCAGATCAATGTTATTTTTGCTTTCCTACCAAGGGGCCAAATGAAATCTCTTAAGAGACAAAATGCTAAGTGTTTTATCTAGTTCATGGTTTTAATCAGACAGTATACTCCTACTTTAAAATGTATAATACAAATCTATACAGATCTCAGGATTTTAAAATACTAAAACTGTTGCTCAGTTAAATTGCTGTCACACTAAAAAAGGAAGACCTGCAGCTCGTTTGAATAAGGCATCGACAAGCTTCACATTAACAGGCAGGGGATTAATCTGTAGAGGTGTGGAAATGCTTAAGAGCTCAGAGGTTTACAGCTAGCAGCTTATTTAGAAGTTCAGTCAAGCACAAGTTCTATTCAAACGGGAAGTGCTCCAAACTTTGTCCTTCTCTTCTTGGAGCGCCTTCAAATACAACAGAAACGAACAAGAAGCCTCACACTCCCCGGAGCGCATCCAACAGGTCGCACCAGGTTATTCCCGCATATTCGGCACCTCTAAACCACACCTTGAGCAGTGGGTCTGTTTTGGGGTTCCCTGCTGACAAACCGGGGTCAGTGCAGCAGGGGGCCACCCACCCGTGGGTCCCGAACAGCTGAGGCACGTGGAGAGGCCGCAGGAGCCAGCCCTGCCCCAGCTCAGAAAGGGAAGGCTCAGGGCATTTAACTGCGGCTTTCCATTACCTGAGGGCTCAGGTAATTGAAGGTGGAGAAGTCTCAGCCGGTCTCAGAAGGGATGAACAAGAGGCAACAGTAACAACCTTCAAACGTTGCTTTGCTGGTCTTTTTGTGATGAGAAGCGGCTGCCAGAGGTATCCTACCTGGGGTGTAATTTTTGAAAAAATAAACACGATTTGTCCCTTCAAGGTAAAGGTGATGCTTTAAGAATCTGTGAGAAAGGAACTGGTTTTCAAAAGAAACTTGTATATAATCAAACAATAAAGTTATTTTAAAATATTGCTTATTTCATATTTACCTCTAATAAATCCTAAATAAAAATACATATACTGGGGTGCATGTTCAAATTTTTTTTTGCTGATGAGGCGCATGTTCAGAAAGCTTGGAGACCACTACACTAGGGAATCACACAACCAATGGAATTCGCTCAATATGAGCGCACTTCAGGGCAAGTTCATCACTCATTTAAAGGAAAGAATTCAGTTCCACAGAATATTCAGCACTGCAACACTGGACTGAAAGTATATTAAGATTCAAGATAGAAACTAGAAACTCTAAATAAAGCTTGAGTTACGTGAAGGCATCCAAGAGATTTTTGTGGATTTAGTAAATTATTCTTCATGCATATTGCAGAATTTAGGACTCAAAAATCCCACTTAAAATCTGGACAGCTTAGTTATTCAGCTAAATCCTCACACCAGCAGGTGGTAAAGGAATCCAAAGCACACTTCATTTTCAAGGAGTCACAGCTTAATGTCAAGATATTTTAAGCAGGGGCTAACTGTGCCCTTTTGTATAAACATTCCAATTAGTTAAGCCTTTTAAATGGGAGGCACAGCACATTGCTCCAGAAAGTTTTAAGGCACTATTTAATGTCAGACTTGCAAACATTTAGCAAGACAAACTCCAAAAGCAAATTCAGCTGAAGCTGTAAAAGAGGGGCTGGAAGAGACAGGAAAATCCCAGGAGTTACTCTGCTGTATTATTTGAACTGAAATCACCAGGTAATTTTGGAAGTAATTTCACCACAGATCTACTTGCTTGAATCAAACTACAGTTCACACTAGGTCGCATTAGAGTTATAACCCCCACCCTTCCACTAAAAACTGAACAAAATATTTTTTTTTTTCTAATGAGAAATAGCTACAGATATAAAGTTTTCTAGATAAGGGAAGATACACATGATTCTTTAAAATATTTTTTCACATTCAATGGGTATTTTGAGGATTTAGAATTGTTTAAAAACATAAACTCTTTACCTTTGCTATGACGCTTTCATTCTTGTCAATAAAAAGGTTTCAGTTCCGTTAAATTAATATTATTACAATTAATATTTTTTTTTAGTTTGGTTTCTTTTCTCCCAAATACCAAAAGATATGAGGAGCAGAGGAGTTTAAAAAAAAGTTGATTTTAAGTTCTTTTCATTGCCCATTTTCACCTCTGATCCTTTTTCTTAATTATAAAGCAATTTTTCCTTCCAAGCAAACCACAAAATACCCAGTTTCTAACCTCAATTACTACACCTGTTAGGAAACAGTCATTTTAAAATGTCCCTACAGCATGTTTTATACTAGACAGAATAAAACAGTGCTAAGTTCTAACAAGATTTTAAGTGAATTCTTGTTGCAGAATGTTCTTGCATCCCTGACTGAACAGTACCTCCTTATACACATTTGTTAGAAAGTTCTGAACAACTCGTTAGGATGCTATAAAAATGTCAAATGCACACAGTCGGGTCCTCCATGTAAAAATTGTATTGAATATCACTTTGTTTTGCACAATAGCGGTTTTTTATTCAACTGTCTTTAGATATTATTTCAGAAGTCCCACATGCAACAACCCAGAATCACTATTTAGCATAAACAGTCAACTCTCAATAGCAATTGGAAAGCATCTATAACAGTAAAAGTATAAAATCCCAGCTCTTAAATACTGGGCTATTCAAGGATTTGGAGATTTCCACAGTGAGAAAGTTCACTGGGTAGATTTTCAGGGGCACCTACAGGTAATTTGTACTCCAAGAGCTCTGGTGAGTCTGTGACTTCTGCCTTTCTAAACATTTGTCTGCCCTGGACAAGAATCAATCTCATCATCCTCCCAAATAAAAATACACATCTCTCTCCAGACTATGATCTCCTCTTACTTTCATGAATTATAAAGTATAGAACTGATTTAAGGTGTCCCAATATCAAGCCCTTTGGTATCAAACTACACACACAGATTCCTTAGCTATAACATGGGTCCCTTAATAATTCAAGAAACTCCGTAGCTGAGCCTTTGATTACCTTTTTTTTGGTTGGTTTTTTTTTTTCTTGCTGTTTTCTGATGGTTCTAAAGCCAACTTCACAAAGTCTTACTGCACATGAACCCATTGCAAATAGAAAGGATGCCTTCCTGACTAAAAGTGATCCTTGAATAAATGTGAGGAAATAGCACACAGGTATTCGAAATGAGTTGAAGAAAATCTCTGTTTACCAGAACATATATTTACACATATTTCTTTGCAATAGTTGCCTAAATCTCATGCAGAGCACCTGCAAACACTTAACTTCTCCCAGCAAAACAGGACTGACAATAATTGAATAGCTTGTAACAGCTGGAAATAAGTATGCTCTATTTTTGAAAAGTTTTCAGAATAAGAAAGGTGATCTGAATTTTGTAAATAGCTGCCGTCAGCAAAGATTTCAGTAGCAATTGGTCGCTTCAGTGTGTTCTTACTTGCATGAAGAAATATAAAAATAGGCAAGCAAAGATACTTGAGATAAATTCTCCTGAGTCCAGCTGAATCAAAATAATAAGCAGACTGCATCTGAAAATTAGCTATGAACTTTTCCAATAATAGAAATAAGGCCATGGAACAGAGAATATGCACTCTTGATCAGCTGCCAACACAGGCTGCTGTTTGTATTGCATTCTAATTAGTATTAGTTATTACAAATTTCAATTAGAGAATTTTACTTTAAAAGAGATTAAGAAACTTTAGATTAAAGTCTCTGTATTTTTCTCAAAATGGTATTCATATCAGAATCTTCTCACAATCTGTTTGGGAAAATGAAATCCAGAGTAACCCAAATTTCAAAGAGTAAAACAACTTCCTTCCTTACGTCTTTCCCTCTAAACAAAGAATGAATCTGCAAAATATTTAATATATTTTGTTTATAATAGCTTCATTTCTAGAGCTAATCATTGTTCACAGATACATCTTAATTGGCTTGTTCAGATTTATTAATGATATCATTACTAATTACAATGCTTAATAGTCCATCTCAGGTAGAATTCCAAGAATACATCCACAAAATTATGTTTAATGTGTGAAGAGGGAAACGTTAATGGAGGGATGAATATAAACCATGTACCAAAAATGAAGACAGGCGATTCAAAAAAAGAAATAAAGTATCTGAAGAGAGAACAAATGTTGCCAACTGACTCTGGACTCAAGGCAAAGCTGCCCTTTCACGAACAATCACAGCTCTTTCCTTTATCATGTGCTTATTTGGATGCAGAACTGGATTTGTGCTTTTTGTATCTTTTTTAGTTAGTCATCATTAAGATGGAAGTGCCCTCCTAGTCCAAATGGATTAATTCAGATCCACTTTGAAAGACAACGGAGAACATTTTTTGCCATCGCAAACTCAAGTTATTGAAGTGGAAGCTTTTACAGGAAGCTTTATGGAAGATTTCTCAGACTAGTAGTCATTCCCACTGACCCCAGAACATCCCTCTACCCAGGAACTTACGAGAGAAGTCTAATTTCAAACCTGTGTATTGCCTCATTTAGAATTTGAACTTGAGGATTTCACACTGCCGACAACTGCTCAGTGCAACTCCTGCTTGTGGTCCTGTGGCCTTCCCTCGGTTTGTTATAGCCAGAGTTGAAGCAAAACTACACAAATCAGCTATTCTGAGAGCATTTGCATTTCTTAGTGCACATCTGCTCACCTGTGCTCCACACATCTCTGAATCAGTGCTGTCACAGTCTCACAAGTGTTACTAAAGGCTCCAACATGAACCCAAATCTCATTATACACCAGAGAGAGGGCTGTGAACATCCCAACCATAGGAAAAACTTTAATCAGCATTTGCTGATTTGCCTTTTTAGATAAGAGTCCAACCATGAATTGAAAATCAAGTCTTATTACTCCCACTGCTTTCATAATTAATTGCTTGTGAAAAAGTTAATAAGGTTTACAGAAATGTAATGTAATGTAGCCCAGAAATGTCAGAACACTAACACATTCTAAGAAATGGAAATTGCCTTTTAAAAACAATTCTGTTGCTGATTTAACCAGTGTTATTGTTAGCACGTTTAAAGTCCCTTAATTAGAAATTGCAAATTAGAAACTATCATGTCCAAGGTGGTTTTTAATAATTAAAGAACCCAAGATACTTTAAATTGAATCACCAAACCTTTGGATGAGTCACAGAAATAAGCAAAGCTCAAATAATCCACAGGCCTTTAATGAGAGAATTCAGACCATCAAAGAGAAAAGAAACAGTCAAAACAGACAAAAAAGAGAATCAACTTCCCTCTTACTTTCTTTTTCTAGATTTTTAATTGGAAGCCATTCTTCAATATTGAACATTTTGTATTCAACTGTTACTTTTAAAAATATGGGTAATTTGAACGAGGGAAGCTACAGTTATGGTCAAAACCATTTAAGATATCCGAAGGACAGGAAGTGACTTAATGTATGAAAAAAGACTTTTTTTAATAAAATTTTGTGAAATCTCAGCTTTTTTTCCATTTCCAATTTATGCACCATAGATTGAAAATTACCATCAGTATGCAGTTTGATAAAAGCAGCCTCATTCATTTACCTTTTTTTTTTTTTTTTTTT
>VZRE01009497.1:15701-93573 GCA_013396775.1 Cephalopterus ornatus
TTTTTACAGAATCATGAATTACAAGGAATCTGATTAGGAGAATGTACATCATCTACAATTTTTTTACGCTGCAGAGTTACAGTGGTCAGGCTGCACAGTGCTGGCCAGTGATGTGGGACCCAGAACCACCAAAGCATCCTGGCACGACAGCTCTCACTGTACCACTCCACTTACACAGCCTCGATGGATTTAGAGTTTTACAGTCACACAACACACAAGGGCTTTAAAATGTTACACCATTCTGAAATCCTACTGTGGTTTGTGAGGTCTGTCAGATCATCATATAGTTTGATCAACTTCCCATCCGCCTTAGCAGGAACTGAGGGAGGCCTTAGATCTGTTTGTTGTACGTATATTCCCCAAGTACTTCAGGGAATTCCATTTTTAGTTTTAGATTGCTTAAAATAACATTCATTTGGCAGCTTCAGCCTCCGGTTTTAGCCAAACCACACTTGAATGTAAGCAAATCTCTCTGGGGTTTAGATTTTGCTGGAACTCTTATCAGAAAAGCCACAACTGAGGGAATGCTGCTCTTTGACTACGCTTCCAGCTTCCACACCAATAGTCTTGGCAGCTGCTGGCAGAGGTGACACTGCCACAAGAACTGTGTCATCTTCACATTGTACCTGCTCAGTCATCTCGACTGCGGTCACATCACACCAACAGTGCAAGAAACGTGACAGCTCTTTGGTTTCATTCTGTTGTTGTTTTAACTCTGCCTTTGGCTTCTCCACCAGGAAGGTTCATTTCTTACTGTGCACACTACCACAGCTGTATTTTACATGCCACATGAGCAACAATTATGATGAATAGAAGGAAAAAGGCTTCACAATTATTTATTTGACTCTAGAAAGAAATTAACCCAAATAGAAAGCAATTTTAATTGCAACAAAACCTGCCCTGTTTCATCACTGTCTTAATTTTACATGACTTTTATTTTCCATGTTTGCAGCGCACATTTATTCGTTACAAAGCAAAAAATGTGAAAACTCAAGGTAATATTCTTGTCTCTCCATCTCTTTTGATTTCTTTTTAGAACAGCAGGTAAATGCTATCACAAAAAGAGTTCTTATCATACCTGAATAGTGTTAAAAAGAGTTAAAGATGAGACATTTTAATCAGCTTAATACCAGCACTGCCAAGCTCACAGCACCCGTTCCAGCACCCTAATCAGTTCTTCTCCCAGCTTCCAAAGACAATGGTCATAAATAGAAACCAACACATTTCTCCCTCAAAATTCAAGATAAAACCTCCCATTCAACATTAAAATTGTCTCCAGGGTATATATAATTTTCCCACCTTCTGAAACATAACATGTCTTTTAGTGGACAATTATAAGAATTCATTTGTTCACCCCATCCATGAGTATTATCATGATGCCCACATATCTTTTTTTAAAATCTTCCTTGAAACAGGACAAATATTTGTAGTAAATCACTCCTGGTACCTGAAAACAGTTAAATTATTTTTTTTTTTTATATTGGAGGGTAAGTACTAATAGGAACAGATATGATGTAAATTAGGGCCTGTGAATAGGTAAATTGTACTTTTAGAAGACTTTATAATATAAAGTGTCTCTTGACTTTTTCATTGTTTGAATAAATTAGTACAGGAGAAGGGTTTCTGAGAGGTTGCTGATTAAAGTGCCCTTTATTGTTAAAAGCATAATTAAGTAATACTTGAATTTATAACTCTCTTCAGGGAGTCCACACTCCTAAAGAAATTAGAAAATGGCTCAGCCAGAAAGTCATCTAGTTAATAATACCTTTTAATTATCACAGCTAGCCTGTGTGGCATTCACATTTGCAAGGTTTCATTTTATTTAAAGAAATTAAAGTGCAGATCAAATCACAAAACTCTCTTTTTATGCACTGTCCAAAGCCCATTAAACAAAATATAATTTAAGAACAGCATGGAGTTATAAATAGCCTGCTGTTTGGAATAGCCTGTCAGTCTGTTCCCAATTATATATGTTTAGCTAACAGCTCTCTAATTAGCAATTGCTTCTGACTACATAGCTCCTAAAATGTTTACATTGGAAGCCACAAATTATTGTCTGATTATGTTGGCTACATTATTTTGCATAAAACATAAATAAAATATATGCCCATGTTATAGAAACAAAATGTGCTGCCGTCGCTGCATGACTACAAGACATAGCGTTGGTACCATCAGTGTTTCAAGCCTTAGAAAAAAGAGTGTTTAATTCAAATACTTAGAAAGCACAACAGCATTTTTACTGCATCAAATTAGATGATTAAGAGAGTGCATCACTTATGAAATGTACTTTACTCGGCAAAATAAGGTAGAAGGAACAACTCCCTTAAATCTGCTGAACTTCTCTGTTCAAACGTTGTCACACTTCCAGCTGCAGTCCTTGGGAATTTTGCCTCAAGGGTTGTTGATCAGCAGGGAGAGGTGAGACAGAGATGCAAAATGAGGTGAAGGCTGGCACAGAAGCAGGACAGAGGTAGAGTGGGACACATCAGGGTTGGGGGGGATAGTGATTCAGAACCCAGAAAAATCTTGTCTTTTAAAGATCCCTTTCAAGTGACTGAAACTGGAAACAGAACTGAGGACAGCCTCATTCCCACAGTTAGACCAGAGCCACTACATAATTGTTTTTCCTTCCAGCTTTAGGTTATACTCCAGAACTGCAAATCAAAACCAAAATGAAATTATCACTCTAAGCCTCCTCTCTTCTCAGAAAAGAATTGAATCTGAATACATCTAAAGTATTCCAATACTTGAAAGAATCCAGCAGTTTCCCCTTCACACCTGAGCTACTGCAACCTCTGCACAAATTTTGTTCCTCCTGAATTATCAACAAGTGGCCTCCTCCAAGCTGCCAAATGCAAAGTACCAGCCTCTTTGCATAATTGCTGTATTTAAATAGGATTTGTCAAATATGTAGAAATATTTCTTTACTGTATTTATGAAAGATGCCGTGCTCATTTACATGCATTACAGCAAAATCTCATGTAACACGGTGATTCTTTCAGGCAGGCATTGGCAGGACACATCTGTCAACGTACAGAACAGTTGGCAAGTATTTTTTTTCTCATTTCATAAATGGTAAATTGTTGATAAATACTAAAAATATCAAATTATTTCTGATAAGTAAACATATGGTAATTGGTAAGCTTCCCTTACAGAAGCTTGTGGGAGATGAACAAGAAAATGTGAGACTTCTTGTCCTTTTATCAGGAGCTAAAGCAAATGAAAGATTTAGAAAACATTTTGATCTTCTCCTGAGAATAAAACTCACAAGAATGTATTTCCAACTTATGACACTATCACTGCAGCTATTTAAGATAAGGCATGGTGAGATTTCTTCCACATTGTATTCAAATGGAGGCATTTGGATTACAGCAGTCGAAAGGTCAAATCAGCAGTTCCAATTCCTGTGCCAACCAGAAATTCTTAAGGCAGCCATACAACATGAAGAGTACTGACTGAAAGTAGCTGAACAGTGATTATTTCAAAACTAATTTATCTGGATGAATCATCAGACTTTGGAATAGAACTGCATATTTCTTTCAAAGTTTTCAATTGTGTTACTTGAGATGTCTAAATATTCTTTAGTCAGATCTGACACCTCTGCTTGCTAACACTTCCTAGAATAAGATGGTTTTTGAGACACTTGCAGTGACAGAACCCAAATAGTTTCAGTAACAGATATATTATGGAAACATGAAAATCCCATCCCGTGTCCTTAAGGGCTGACCCTGAAAAGTTACAAAGGCAGCCAGGTATGTTGTGCATTTTCTCTAATAATAACTGACCTCTACTTGTGAATTATTCTCTTTGGAAAAACAAGACAAACCCAAAATAGCTGTTCCCATTTCCTCCAGGGCCCTAAACTCTTTTTTAATATATTCTCACATCTCAATACCTTAATTATTAATTTGTTGCCTCAGCTGACTTGTTTGGTGAGCTCTTCTCATCAGTACAAACCTATTTACCAGGCTGCAATTTTCAACTTCTATATGATCCTTCATGTTATTAAAAATCCACTCCCTAAGTACTTCCCTATCACTCAGAAAACTACCTGTCACACATAATTATGTTAACTTAGCTTAACATTCAGAAAAAATGTGCAAGTTATTACCCATGAAAGCAAACATACGGAGAGGTGACCTTGCTTCTGCCAAAGAAGGTACTTCCTACATTCAGCATTTGGTAGGAATGACCTTTACATACAGTTAATTGGCCAACTCAGCTACAGTAAGAAATAGAACATTTCCACTGATTGTGAATTTACTATGGAAAAAGAAGTTCCCACCCTTTTTTTTCCTGGCACTGCTTTCCTACAAAGGATGACATGACTTGGGTCCCAAAGCATTAACCCTGAAGCACTATAAACAAGCTGAACAAACCCCCATCACATTCATAAGCAAGATGAATAGTGCAAATTCAATGACAAAGCTAAATCGGGCAAAGATAGACAGATCAGCATTTGATGGGGGGAATCAACTCGGTACATCAACTCCTTTTTCAAGTGCTAGATTCCATAATCCCTTTGTAGTTCTGCTTCTTTCAACAGGCTAAATTATTTTTCATGTGTCCTCTCATAGCAGACACATTCAGTGTTAAGTTTTCCTTCAAACCTCTCCTACTCAATCTACAATGTTAGTGTATAAAGGGTTAATGTATAAAGTGTATATAAAGTGCATCAAAGTACTGGTTGAGGCACTGAAATGGACTTCACAAAGAGACTCAATTTCAGTCACAGACCTAAAAAAAACGGTTCAGTCATTCTGAGCTAATGTTACACAGTCATGCACCAAGAAACATGTTCATTGTGCTGGGTGAGTTGCCACTTCTCAGGATTCCCCAGAAGTTTACACCGAGCAGCTCCAAAAAGGGGCACATGCTGAAACGATGATTAGTGTAAGGCCTATATACCAACTGCAGCAGCACACAGTACATACTTTTATCAGCAAATAACATTCTAAACAGTACTCTGAGCTGCACACCTGCTGTCAGCCTAAGCTAAAGCTACATATAAAACTTTCAAAGTGAGGTGGCATCAGTTTCAAGTCCCATATTTCATTTGTATTTGCAGAAAAGCAGACATGCTAATGATTTGTTTTACCTCACAGGACACACAGACTGCGTCCACATGCTGGTCAGGACTGACAAATACCCACAGTGGCTGAACCAGGGAGCATCAACCGAGTAATTTTCAAGATAAGCACATTTATCATTTGTGAAACTTCTAGTACAAAGTCTCAGGACCCAGGTCCTGCTAATCCTGCCCTGTGCACACAGACTGGATTGTGAGTCCTAGCGCAATATCTCACCTCAAATCAGGGGACAGTGAAATACTCCAGAGGAAATCTCACACACCATCAGTAAAACAATATCTTCTCCTGCAAGCCAATTATTTTTAGTTAGGCTATTACCCAACACAACATTCAGTCTCGATACTCTTCTCAAAAGATTAAAATTAGAATAAAACTGATAGTCTTTTCTCAGTACACCTACACTGACTCTCAGTACACGTACACTGGGAAAACTAAACCTGATTACAGCACATTCCAGTGCCAGTTTGCCCTGGCTGGAACAGTGAGCAGAGCAGTGGTATGATCTTTAACGTGTGCTAACAACCAGCCTTTCCCTCTGTAGATGTCAGCTGCATGCTCTGGTTGCCAATTCAAGCCTCGGGAGCACCATATCTATAACTTGTGCTTTATCCTGCCCTGCTTTTTGCTGTAAGCAGAATGAAGAAGCAGTAGTGTGCTGCTTTACAAGTAATGAGGTAGCAGGAACTAGGAGCCATCCCTTTTCAGTCAGAAAATTTTTTGAATTACTTTTAAATTACTCTGCCCCTCTAGGAACACTCAAATTTTCAGCTGAAGTTTAATTCTGGTATATACTGGACCATCTCATCCACCCTCTACAGAAGCACACTTCTCTCAGTTTTTCTTATCATAAACAGTCAAACAGTGTCTGAAGTTTCCCACTCAGTGAAGGATATGCCACTTCTGTTAAAAAGGAGTGAACGTTTCTGGTGAGATATTTAATAAATGCATTACACAAACTGCAACAAAATATTTACACATTGTCTGGCAGATCCCCAGTCATACTGGCAAAACAAGGAATTTTAAAGGTGTACAGCTCCTTGGACATAACTTTTACTATTTTAGTTGCCTTTATTTCATGGGTCTGAAGACACAATGAAAGGACTAGATTATACTTTCAGGTTGAAGGATTCATTCTTCTTCACGGAGAAAAAGGACATATCATTGACAAGTTCACAGAGAAAAACAAACCAAAAAAAGCCACAAAATGTTCCCATATAAAATTATTCCCTCTAGCTATCATAATCTCTTGGGAATTAGCACCTCTCAAAAATCACTGTTTGATTTCATGGATCTTATTCTGATTTTTGACCAAGGAGCAGACTCAATGCAGAAATGAGAACAGGAAGCTGGTGAAAAGGCTGCCACCAAGGAGAGTCTTCTGTGGAAAACATCCTGCTTCCTTCACTTTCAAGAGAGGACAAACTACATTATTGCATGCACCTTCAGACTCATATGGTAACCGTTGAGGTCACTAAAGGCTAACTTCTTTTGCATTTTCTGCCATCAAATAAATCCGAAATTCTGTTACAACTATTTCATTTATCTTTGAGGAGTGTAATATACAGTACTTAGTGAGGTGCCAAAAACTAATGAACCTTCTTCAGCATTAGATTACTGTGTAAAAGAAGAAACTTTAACATTGTGTAGAGTTCAATGAATGCTTGTATTTTGCAGAGATTTGTTAATGTTTTTGTTTACAAAAATACTATATATATGTACACTTTAAAATACGTTCACTGCTTATGTTTTGCTCACTTGCAAAAATATTTCAAGTTTCCTGTTAGCAAGCCCAGATGAAAACAGCTTTTTGGAGTTAACAACTTTAATCTTCAGTTCAAAATATGCCTATCTGTTCCAGGCTCTGCCTCAATTTTCTCAAAACCACTTCAGTTTTAAAACACGAAGAAGAGCAACAGTGGTGTTTAACCAGCAAACAGCCCAACACCTCCACAAATAACCTTATCAACATTTCAAAGGAGCAGGGCAATTTCCTGTCTTGCGCCAGCAGAAATAAAAATATCCTTAACATTTATTGCACTTGTCACTAACTTAAATAAACCCAAATAACCTGAGTAAATAGGCTTCCCAAGTGAGCAGGAGATAACGGCACTTGCCATGCCTGTTGGAGAGCATGCTGGGAAAAAGAATGTACTCCTAAATTTATACACCGTTTACTTCAAATCTGTGATGCAGCAGTGAAACACACCATCATGTAATCTTTCCTAGTGATAAATTATTAAATAATAATTGAGTCTAAGTTGAGAGTGTAGTTGGACCATTAGTTTGTAGTTTTTGCTCCCGGGGTTATTCATCTTCAGCTTTAGTGGAGGTCTCTGAACAATTTCCTGATACCTTATAATGACTTCCAGTAAATGCTTATCTGCATCCAGCAGACTGCTCTGCTTCAAAATACTGTGCTGCAAGGGAAGGAACTAACTCAAGTATCACCACCATGAACTAATTATTTATGGCTGAAAATGTCGAAGAGACCCTTACAACTTGCTGAAGCATAAAATTCGCCCTGCCTTCAACTTGCTATAGTCTAACGAGATTTCAAGTTGTAACAGCACATCCCAGTGCTTTCTCTGATACTGTTTTAATCAGATTTCCTTTTTTTTTTGTTTGATAGGCTTCTGAGGAAATATTGTATATTGCACACATCACTTCAAAAATAGTCTCTAAACTGTTAATGAACCACAAAAATGGCTTATGAGTATTGTGTAGCTTCCACAAAACAGCAACTATTCTACAGATGCCATTTGCTAAGCCCTGTAATGTGCTCAATAGGCCTAGAATGGTCCTTTTCCAGCAAGTCCACTGCTTCCTTCTAACACCATATATTCCGCTTTTGTGTCCCACAGGATAAGAAAAACAGTTAATTTTACTACATTTATAACAGTATGTCCAAAACCCAATGCATATCATAGGACAAAATGTCATAAGGAGAAAAAAATATAATAAAAATATGTTGGTATGTAGAAACACCCAACACATTTATCTGAAAATTATTGTTGTACATAAAAATCTTTGCAGTTTTGACCCACTAACTTATATTTGAAACCTTAGGGCAGATCAGCTGCTTGCTAAATTCCTCCAAGTTGGATGTATGAGTTAAGGATGGAGTGTGCCACAGATGCCAGAAGAGTTTCTTGACATTTAGCTATAATGTCCTTTCCAGCTAGGGTACAAGTTCACTGCCCAGAGCAATTGCAGCAAAACAGGGAAAAGTGTATGTGGGAAATCAGTTCTCTCAAACAGAGCTGATGGAAACCATCTGAAAACAGGAGATTAACACCTATCTATGAGCATTCACTGATAGGTCATGGAGTAGTGAATGACGGCAGATTTAGATCTTAGGAAGAAATTTGTAACTCTGAGGCCCTGGCACAGGTTGCCCAGAGAAGCTGTGGCTGCTCCATCCCTGGAAGTCTCCAAGGTCAGGTTGGACAGGGCTTTGAACAGCTTGATCTAGTGGAAGGCATGGGGTTGGAACTGGATGACCTTTAAGGTCCCTTCCAACCCAAACCACTCAATGATTCAGAACTGCAGGGCTCTACAAGTCTTTTTCAGGGTCCATCCCCGCTATCAATATGTAAAGAATTAACAAGTCTCAATTATAAAAGCAGCACTAAGCAGTCAAGCCAACTGAAGTATTACTCAGTCCCAGCTGGGGCAGCATGTTTCTTACTTTAAGATAAGATATGTATTTCTATTGCAAGTGAGATTAATCTTCTAAAACATATCACAAATCTTTCTCTGGCAAATCTCTCATTAAAATGGGTTCTGGTTTGGTAATGATCAGAGTAATAAAGTGCCACTTTGGGCTCTACATTTCCCAATCTCAGACAGCCCCTTGAACTATGACTATAGGAAGAAGAGAACTAAAATGCTCTCTGCTCTACTGTGCTGTGCCAAGTATTGCAACAGGCAGTATCTGTGAATCTCCTCATTTTTATGACAGTGACACAAAAAAATTTCAGTTGCTATTCCCTAGAATTGTGCTTCTATGTACAATACACCTTTTTTTCCCCTTTCAACACCTCATCACTTGCACAGAAAGAGCCCAAAATACAAATGCAGATTAAAAGCAGGCAAAATCATGCACACAACCGAGAACCCACTGAAGACCCAGCTGTGTCTGAACATTTGTATCATCTTTGAGAAGAAGATTTTTCTACCACTTGTAGAAATCCCAAACATTAAGAGGGACTCTGGGGGTATGTGATACATACTCTGCCATGCTAGGAGAGGATTTTCATTTCCAGTTGTCTAGGCAAAAACACCATGTTAAAATTTAAACAATTAAAAGGTATCTCTCTACTTTACGCATAACAGTATTGTAATATTCCTTTTGTTGATTAATAAATTCACTGAGTCTTTGCATAATTCAGGCTTCTCTTGACTGCAGAGCTGGAGTACCTTGCAGCTCCCACAGCAGCTGTTTGCCATATTTGCATGAAGTATTCCTGCTGTGGTTCAGTTGAAAGTAGGGCTAGTTAATGGCTTCTAACAGCAAAATACAAGTCTACAGAACAAACCACTGCAAGCCTGTCTCAAAAAATACGCTGCATTGGGACTGCTGAAACTGCCAGCCGGGCTTTCCAAAAAAAAAAAAAAAAAAAAAAAAAAAGATATTATGAGAAGAACAGTAGCATTAAAGTGTTGTCTTGCATTCTTCCAGGGAATAAATAAAAACCCCACATAAAAAGAAGCTGAATTCCACTCAAAATAATAAATTCAGAATGCACCTTCATAATATATTATACACTTAGATTTAAAAAAAAAACCAAAACAAAAAAAAAACCTTAGAGCCTTAAGCTTCTTTACACAGGAAATTCTAAGAACTGAAACAGGCCACCAGATTCTACTCATAGTCATACCTTCTTAATTTTCCTTGAATTAATAATTAAAGGATACATCTGGTTTAAGAGTAATATTTACCATTAATATTAACATAGCAGCTATAATACAGTAGAGGGGAAAAAATTCTTAAAGAAACCATTAGATGAAATTACCATAGTTATTTATTTGCTTCCACCTGCTCCATTTGTTGCACTGTTATTACTCCCACAGTCACAACTAAGAGAGCACAGGAGATATTTTCATACTTTTCCTATCCTTAGCAGGCACCGTGTGAGAAGGCACATCCCTGTGCCCCAGAGCCCAAGTCACCAGCACAAACCTGAGTGCCCACACTCTTTGCTTCCCTCACAGTCTGTCAGCAGCACGTGAAGGTGCCTGAACTGCAATTCCTCGATCTTTCATTTCCCACATTTCCCCTTTTTTCAATTTGGGTGCTGCCACCAAGGAGCCAAGACACTGATACCCAGCAGTAAAGGGCTTTCTATCAGATTGCTGGTATATTAGCATTCACAACGTGCTACTTTTGGAAGTTCAAGTTTGCAAACAAGCCCGATTTATTGAGCTGGAATTGATTTACCATACCTTATATGCAACATTTTAAAAAGCTGTTCTGGGCTAATTACATACTCAGCTGATTCCCAAGTGATTAATAAAGTTCCTGACTAATTTTCTGCCTCTCTTCTGAGCTGCCAGATGGAATACAGAAAACCCATGTACATCGCATGATGCAGATTTTCACATTACAGAATAAAGCTTACGGCTAGGAAAAAAAAGTAAACTAGGGAAGATTTTACATCTGCTTTACTTTAGCATTCCTAAAAAAATACGAACAGAACTCACAAAACAGGATTATCCTTTCCTTTAGTTTTCAGATCAGGTCAGAAATCTTTTTGTATTGGACTTTGTTTATATAACAGTGTTATTACATCACTATTTTAAGATGCATAAAAAGATACGTTTCACTAAACAAGCCAGGAGCTCTCACACAGCTTTGCACACACAGATGCCATTCAGAGCTGACATTAGTTCCCCCTGGATTTGCAGTGTGTGTTTTTTCCCCAAGAACTGGTTAAGTGGAGTCCGTGTCACTTGGCTTTTTTCACAAACACAAAAACACGCTGAAGGTGACCCTGCTGTTCTTTTTTTTCTTGAAGTTTCATAATGAATGTAAAAAATAATCAGAAGATGACCAGTGAGTCAATTCTTTAGAGGGTGATTCAAATTCATTTGTCCCTTATAAGAACCAAAGGGAAAAAAAAAAAGTCATTATTAATTTAGGCAATTAAGAGTACTTTGAAAGCAATAACCAATACATTAAAGAACCTGTCTCTGGAGTGCTACTTACAGTCTATGAAAAGTTAATTTTAGAGCATTTCAAGTGAAGAAAGGTCATTTCCTAGATGTGTTCTACAGACTATTTTAATTTTTAAATGGTAGCCTAAATGAGAAGTGGTTTTTTTGTAAATATGGAGTGAATGGTTAAGCAAATTAAAAACAAAATTAAATATATGCATTATACTTATAATTGCATTTTAAAGTAAAGCATGTATAATAATATTTATAATCTTTTTCTCTTATATATCAAAGAAGAATGTATGGTTTTCTCCCTTAACATCACACAGTGTACAGTCTAAAAAGAAAATTTCTATGCCATACACAACAGTAAACATTAAATCTTCATAGTTTCTAGAATCAGCTGGTAGAAATACGGAGTGTAACTTCAGTTCTAGACACACAACTTGGGCAGCAGCTGAAGGTCGTGGTTTATGCACTTGAAGTTTTTCTCCTCTCTTTCGTGACATAGCTTGCAAGATTCTGCACTGAGAGTGCCTCACAACACGTCTTTGCTTGACAAGTAAACCATTTTGCCAGTCTTTGTCAGGAACGATTGGAAGTGTTCTTTATCTTGAACAACAAACGTTTAGCAAGTAATTCTCGTGTTTCATTTGGGCGCTGCTAACTGCTTTGGTTCTCGGGCCCTGACTACAAAGCGTGTATGTTTATCTATCCTTGTCACTGGGCTACATCATTTCAGAGGCTGTGCTTCATTTAAAACTAAACAACACCTTCTGTCTTTATTCTGGCTCTACTTCAGCTTGTGAACTACTACAGCCTACATCATCTGTGTCCCTAAACCACGTGCCTGAGCACAGCACTAAGGATCAGTAAGTTAAGAAAATTAAGAACATCAAAACCAAGCAGCAATTGGCAGACATATGCAGTAATATTTGGTTTGCTTTAAGTGGGCATTTCAGTATAGTCTTTTCCACACAATAATCTTGCTCCTTTGGGCACCATCTCTTCAAATACTCAGTACATGAAGTATCAGACTCCCAAATGAACAAAAGCCTCAAAAAGCTGTTGGTGGGAAAAGGCTTCTCTTTGGACTATCTGCTGGAATTTTTGCTTTATAAATATATACCTGTTTTGTTAAGGTGTTTACCGGATACACAAATGAGTTTGTTAACCTAAAGGAAAAGTAATTATTCCAAGTGTTGTTCTAACCTTCCTTCTTTACCTGGAGCAGTCAATGTTACCAACATTACCACTTAGATAAATACATTTGAAGACAGTTATCTATCATAGAAGAATCAGACAGGAAGAGTTAAGACTTAAGATAGCTTAAAACCAAAGTGATTTAATAAAAGTGAAAAGGAAAAGAGGATCAGTGTATCTCTGAAGCCAGTGGAGCACTGGACTTGATGATAATAGACTGTGATACATTTTTCTGCAAAATAACCAAGCAATTCTTCCCCTTCCCTGATACATTAAATAAAACTTAAAAAAATCTGGACTTAAGCACTAGGATAACAAAAAATCCAGGGCACAGTTCTCCCAGTATGACAAAAACACATATGTCACTGCCTCCTATTTTTCCTTTTAAATTTCTATAAAGCACGCCCTTGGCACTTCTCAAAATCTGACTTTACTGCATGACAGAGAAGTATCTAGAAAATGAAATTTTCATGAGGTAACAGCTTTGTAAGTCTTTGCTGATAGGAAGTACATGAAGTGTACCATCTTCTGGCAGCCTACATTTAGACAGAAACAGGTTTTTCTCAAGTCTGTCTGCTGATTTCCTGGGTAAATAAGCACATCAAGAGTTTTTTTCTACAGCTGTTCATTAATCTGAAGACTCAAATCACCGTATTTTCAGGATTTTCTCCACATGTCTAAATAACAACTCACAGATTTTTGCTATTGTCCTCTCTAACTATTGTATCTAAGTATTGCAAAGGTATGCACAGGCCTAGGGATGAGCCCAGTAGTTCCTTCTTCAATCATTTGGATCAGTTGCGAGTTACAAGAGACGTTTCTAAAGGAAGGTTCTGGCCTGCTCATGTGGTGTTGGCTTCTGAAGTGAAAAGTACACACACAAAGAATCACACAAGATCACAATAGCTAATTAGCAACCTGCAATTTGTGGTATGTTGCCTCCAACTCCACTTACATAATCACAATACTTTAAACATAGGCTTGAACTTCTGACTTTCAGTATAAGCTTGCTTAAAACAAAAGAAAAAATGAACAGAGTACACCTCCCTCAAGGAAGTAACTTGTAATCTTCATTAACCCCATTATGTGCAGTATCATTTCATCACCCCAGCATTCCCTGCAGCTGTCTGGCAAGAACAAGTCTCAAGAAAAGCTCATTTACATACAGCTTCTGGCCTTGTTCACTAGAAAAATTTGCTAAAACAAATCACAGTGTCAAAAGAAAGCTCATTAAATTTTTACATCGGATTGCTATGTTACCCTTAGCTCCCTGGGTATTCATATCTCCTTCTGTCATTAGTTTCCATTCCTTAAGGCTCAAATATTTTCAAGGGCACAAGCAGACCAATTATAAAAAAGGCAGTTATTTGCTTACTAGTATACAATGACACATACAGCCGTCACTAATTCACATTTACCAAAACCAGCTCAATTACCGCATCACACCACACTGCTGAATAACATGATGCTTCCACATGCATTTAATTTAGTACCAGTAGTTGTGTTGAGGCAACAGCAGCTAAATGTACCAAAGTGGGGATTTAAGCACACTTCCCACCATTTGTCTGTCCCTTATAGTGTTATTTTTCCTTAATAAAAAAGGAACACCTAGCCCATTTATCCAGTGGTCACGTTAATGTTTCAGGAGGTTTAAAAACCCTTTGAACATTTGGAAAGGTTAAAACACTTACTGGCTTCACTTCAAGCTTCAATATGTTGGTATTTTCAAGGAATAAGCATTTAAAGACCCGAATGACATGAAAGTTATGTTCCCCATACACCCACCAACTAAGTATTTAAAGCTATATAAACAATTCATGCTTTCTTTTAAAAATCTCTTCTCTAATTCTAGTGGATTCTATCTGATTTTATTCACCACCACTTCAGCACTTTTCCATTTGTTTTCAGGCCCAACACGTCCGGTATCATTCGATGGAATGCAGTCATTCCCTCCCAGCCCCAGCCCGCACTGCCACAGGCAGGTAGGATGCAAATCAAAGCAACTGCTTCTGGTGCTTCACAGCACGTAAAACTTCTCTCTTACAAGTGTCACAGGCAGCATATGCTAAACCTTGCAGTGCTGCTTTTTTTAACTTTCCAGGTTTCTTGGAGTTCAGCTGAATCAGGATTATATTTCAAATCTGATATCTACTGCTGATGTACGCTTTTTCAACTACAAAAAGTTAAATAATTAACAGGTCACTGACCCAAAGGATCAGTCACTAGAGTGACGAGATGCCTGGCCCTGGTTTAAGCTACTGACTGTAGTCATCATCATCAAGAGTGAACTTACTGAGACCCGGAACAAAAATAATTAAATTTAAAGAAAAAGGCCAGGGCAAGGGGAGAAGAGAAGAACCAGGGTAGAAACTCAGCCTCTCTCCCTCTCATCCAATGAGTATTTCCTTGTTTATTCAAGTTGAAGCAGTTCCTGCACAGCACTGTGAGAGCCAAGGAGAAGCCGGGTATATTCTAATGGTTTAGATGCTCACAGGACATGAAAGAATGAAAGACCAAGGTGAACATCACTGCATTTAAAAGCAGAACATCCACCACAGTTGGGTCCTCTTACACTTTTAACTCCAAAAGAAGTCAGTATTTCATGATCTGTTAAGACAATTTTGGAAGTTTAATTTTCAACCTAAAGCATTTCATAACATTTCATTTTTTTTTTTTTACAAATCTTTCCAAATTCCAATTAAGACGTTTATTTTATTGTTTTGTCACTGTCACAGATACCTCTACTCAAGATTCCATTTTTTATTAAATTGGCACTTTTTATACTACTACATTTGGTTGAATTGACCAATGTTTTCTGTGAACACAGAAATGCTGTCACGTAGACACAGCAAAACAGGGTGATTTGAAAATATATTTTCATTTTCCAAATTTTTTCTTTTTAAATATTTTCAAGATTGCGTTTAAACATTCAGCTTTCCAGCAAGCATTTTCTTCCAAACAGAAAGGCTTTTCCCTTCAGAAGGAGCACAGAACTGATGAGAACCAGCATCTTCCCAGATATTATTCAGAGCAGAAACCGATTTCTTCAAGAACTCTGCAGTTTGAAACTAAGTTGTACATACACTCAGGGAATAATTTTTTCCTTACAGAATTTACAGGTCTGTCATTTAAGAGGTTTAATACTGCTGTGAGGTTCCTGCTTGTCCCTTTTTTCATTCCAGCTGCCCCCTTTGGACACCACCAGGGGAACTGTCACGATTTGCTTTAAGAAATGACATTGAAAATGCATAATTTTCATTTTGCAAAATGCAAGCATGGGACTTATTGCCATTTAGAGGACTGGGGGTGAGAGGGAAGGAGAACAGATGCCAACCACTGGATACAATGCTCCTGCTACAGCTAGAAATGGAAAGAATTGAATTTTTTATATGATACAGAAAACACAAACTCCTGGACCTTCAGGTCAACTGGCTGCATAAGAAAAAAAATAAAAACCCATACAGCAGCCTAAATGGAACTCCTATTCCCAACTTCCAAAATACTTAAAAACGAAAGATGATACCAAGTATGTTAAGCATCAGATTTCTGATCACACTTAGAAACCCATGTCATATTTGCTGTTTTGTAGATACAGGATATAGGTATTAAACTTGTTCTAAATCTTACACATGGCTTTTGGCTCAAGGCTGATGGAATTTGCAGTCTTCCAATACCAACAAACCAATATCACTCACGGAAATGATTGGAAACACTGAAAAAGTCCTCATGAGCAGGTGCTGAGTAGCTACACATGCCGCAGCTGGCCGTGACCACACAGACAGATCCACTCCACGGTCCCACTTTTATGCACATTCACTCATATATAAACAGCAAAGTACATTTTTGGGCTATTTTTTTCATTTGAGCTACAGGAAAGTATTTAATTTAATATTGGTGCTCCTGCTTGGAACTAAGTCAAGGGTGGAATAATCCATTTTGCATCTTCCTACCTGCACTTGCACAGCCTTTAGTGCCAGAAACAGTTTGAAGTTGAAAACAATTTAAAATTTGTGCTGGCCAAAGAAAGTAGATGAACAAAAAAATCCCAAAACAAGCAAACAAAAAAAAACCCCAACAGATATTGCTTAAACACCTAAAACTGCCTTCTAAACTTCCAAAGAACAGCTACCAAACTGCATTTACTTTCTGGTGCCAGCTGAGCGAGGCAGCTCTATAATCCAGAACCTGTCAGTCTCTTAAATTAATTAGAGTCAGTTCAATGATCCATAACCAGGGTATTTTCTACAATCATTGACAATTGATTTCCAGCTAATTCCCAAGGGGCCAAGCACTGGCCTTATGTAAGAGCCAATATTCTTTCATCACCCACGTGTCACATAAGGGCTGGCTCCACGGGAGGATTTCTAATCAGAAATCTGTGTCACTGATGTCCCATCTTTCAACAACCCAGTTATGGTATATCCATAAGCAAATAACACTTGAAGAGTATTTTCTGATGCGTTGTTTTGAGGAGGTCATTTTGGGGGTTTTTGAGGCGTCCCTTGCAAATATATCATTATCTGACACACAACAGGTCACTTAAATAATGACTTTTACTCCATATGGACAAGTCCCTCTGGCTTTAGTGAAAGCTCTACACATTATAGGTGTCAGAGAACTTAAGATCAGACGGAATCAACCTGTACTAGAACGATGGCATCTATTCCTAAAATTTGACACAAGAAATAATTCTACAACATTATCCTATTGAAAGGAACTTCTGTTCACTCCTGAGTTTCATGGGACTGCTAGTGACTTTTTAAAAATGCTCTTCTCAAGCAATCACGCTGATTTAGTGAATTGTGTGCTCTGACATTCTGAGATGAACTGAGATAGGAAGGGAGAAACAAGAAAGAAAAGCCACAAACCCCACAGGAGGTATGCACAGCGTGTGTCCCAACTGACAGAAGCAATATATTTTGAGGACCTGAAAGAGAACAGCACTCTCTAGTTGGACAAAAACAAGGTTCAGCTAAATAACAGGCTGTTTTTCTTGTATTTATAGCAGTTGTAACAAGCATCTTCAAGGGTACTTCTGAAGTTTGAGTTAAATTTATTAAAGCAGTGTGCACAAAATAAGGTTAAAAGGGCTAAAATTTTGACTTAAGATTGGAATAACAAACTTGATCTAACCCCCCAAAAATACTTTAATTTCTGAGGTACCCCACTGAAATAAAACATGTCTGAAATTAACGGCCATTAGAGTCCTCAAATAAAAACCTGTTGTTAATCTTTCTGTATCACATTTATTTCAAACAGCTGACATGTTTCCAAATACATTTTAGCCCATACCAGTGATTCTCCATAACCACTTACTCCTCAAAATGTTTAACCTTCTGCAGATTCAGGTCCATTTATAGAATGAAGAGAGGCAACTGAGCCCCATTTATCACTTGCAGCTTTCAAAATTTGAGTTTTATAGATAAGACACTATGAATATTCCTTGGGCTGGAACATCAGCACTGCTCGAATAGGAGCTATTCTCATTAGATTGCTGGGCACTTTTTAAGAATACTGTGTTGCTATAAAGGCTGGCAGTTCTTTAGTTAGGATTAAAATGAGCCATTTTATTACTGAAACCTCTTAAAACGCTGCATCTGAAAACCTTTACAGTTTGTAATATATGAAGCCTTTCAACCTGAAGAATAATATATTTGTGCATTGCCTCTTAAACTGATCAGATGCTGCAAGCTCCCGTCTGTGTGGGAGTCTGCCCACTTCAGAACTTCAACAGCTTTTGTACGAGCTGCACGTTGGGATTCGCAGCACATCTCCAGTCTGTCATAGGCAGTACCCTTGATATCATTTGATTTCAAAGCTGCTTGCTACAAATCCTCTGCAATCAGGTTGCTTGTTATTAATACCTTTAATCTGCCCTCAGACACGAAATCCAGTGCAGCGTGGTTTCGCCAAACAGGCTGAACAGTAATCAGCAACCATATCTGATGGATTATGTTCTTTGTACACTATTTACGGTGAGCCAGGAACAGAAAAACACACATATGCTCATTGTGGGTGTTGCTGTGCATGCAGGCACTGGGGCCGAGTCCATTTGTATTCCCCCCATTATGTTCTTTGCAGCAGAAGCAGTTGAAAGGAAACAGCATTTGGGGCAAAAGTGACACACTGCCCCTCTAATGGAATGAAATATTCACTGCTTTTATCTGATAAACATACTACAATTTGCATATACTATTCAGCAAAAAGTAACTCTGAGCACTGATATATATATGTGTGTGTGTGTGTTGTTTTCCTTTGCATATTGAACGGGAAGTCCAGAGGCTTACTGAATCTTAGGAAAAATGAATAACTATCTCTTCTCCTTCTGGAAAATATCACTCATCACTGCAACTTATCCCTTCAATTTAAAATCCTGTCAATTTAAACTGCCATTACAGTCGTAATTCTGAGATCTTCCAACTAGAAGCCAGTACTGTGCTACTAATTTAAGTGAAATTTCTTTCCACAGAACTCATTCTGGTGCTTGTTCCTCTTTTTTTTTTTTTTTATTTCTAATGCATAGCCAAAGGCAATCTTCTATGTATATATTCTAGTTGAGACTCTTGGGCCCACTGTGTCTGCAAAATTCCTTTCTTTGTGCACAAAGAACACATCACTGAGGTTTTGGTAAACAGCACAAATTCACATGCACTCACAGAAGAAGAAAAAGAAAAATCACAGAATATATCAAGTTGGAAAGGACCACAAGGATCATCAAGTCAACTCCTGGCTCTGCACAGGACCACCCCCAAGAGTCACACCATGTGCCTGAGAGGATCATCCAAACACTTCTTGAGCTCTGTCAGCCTCGGTGCTGTGACCACTGCCCTGGGGAGCCTGGTCAGTGGCCAACCACGCTCTGGGGGACTTCTCAAACAGTATCAATCTACTGAAAATAACACGGCACAGTGAACTGAAACGTTGTCAGAGGTAACAAAAGGACACCTGAGATTCACTTTGAACAAACACACTTGACTTAGAGTACTTCCTCATAATGCAGGGAACATTGGTGATGGGAGTCACCTGAAGAGCCACAGATGTAAAAGCAGTAAGTTCATGCAAACAGACCTTATCACTTTGGGCTTACTCGGAATCACTGTCACCATTGTTAGTTCTCACAAGTTATTTTTCAGCTTCTGCTTAAAGAAACTCTTGCTAGAGACCATGACACTTAACTTGTAGGTGCAAACTACGTGAATAAAAGTTGCTGAGTTACGAGACTAGCTGTGCCCATCCTCTAACCAGAACTCTCAGTCCAAGAACTGGATAGGGGAAGAAAAATCAATGAATTATCACAAAGAAAACATAAATCATTAGTTGTTAAACAAAGCATAAGATTACAGAGTGCAGGACCCATGTGAGTACCAAAGATCAAAATTAGGCTGAGGAGTTTCACTGCAAAGATCTCGCAGTATTGACTGCATTTGGTGAATAAATAAATAGATCTAATCATTTGCAGAACAGACTGGAATGGGTCAACCACATTGGCAGGATGCAGGAACTAATTATTGATAATCAACATAACGACACCCTGAGATAAATGCAAGTAAACATGTCACACTTGCAAAATTTCTTTGAAAGCCTCTTCTCTGAAGTTTTACCTGCCAGATAATAACTGTCATCACTGACACTCTGAAACACCTAGTAGTTATTTTTATGGAAACAAACACAGTAATTTTCATCTGCTGCCTATTGATTTTGTTCTCCTGCTTAGGCACAGCTCTGTGTTTAGCTGCATCTGAAGTGTTCACTTATACTGATCTCTAGAGGCCACCAAATCAGGATGGGAAAGAATTGCTCTTTTACTGTATTATTTCCTTTTATTTAACAACAGGTCTTTATGTGGTTCTTCTTGCTGTTTTATTTGACATTAACAGCTATTTTAGTCTGTTACAAGGAAAACAAAAAGGATTTAAAAAACAGACTACAGAGAACAGCACATCTTGGGAAAGAGGAAGTAAAGTAATAATCTAATATGCCTGTAAATAATTACACACTGCATGGCAGAAAAGTAGTAGATATCTAGGCCTGGATCATGCTCTTTAATCCACGTGTGTGCTCACTTCAGATCATAGATCCCTGCAGTTAATTCCTGCATCTACCCTACTATTACTTGCTCTCTCCAGAACAAAGATACTCATGAAAAAAATCAAAGTTCCTTTTTATGTTGCATATAAGACTGAATTTCTTTCATCAATTTCTGAACTAACAAACTTATGGACACTTTTACTGCATGATCCCGCATTAATCAAATTTATCATTACATTTCAGGACAAATTGTGTTTCATAAAGACAAAAAAATAGATGACAATTCACAAAACATGCTGCAAGGATTATTTGACAAGAATTCAGTCAGTAAATACGTGAATTTCTGTTAAAGTAAAAGGAAACCAGTGAAAAATGTCCATATAATTCATTTATACTTGAACCCCAGGGCCCACTGTCTCCTCATCAACAGGCAAGCAGTGCAAGGACAAAAGCAAAAAATACGGAATTACTTCCCTGGGCAAACATAAGAATTTATTCAGAAGTGTTCAACAGTTTTACAGGAAGGCCAAGAGTTAAGCTTTTTTGGCAAAATGTTTTGCAGAGTGAAACAGCTGCGATATAGAAATTCTAAGTCTGAACAGAATCTGATCAATGTGTTCAGGATCTCAGTCACAGCATTTATTTCATGAAAACCTTCAGAGAACAAAGTCAGATGGTAAGAACGGACAAGGTTTGAGTACATTGACTGGTTTCACGTTTTTAAATTGGTTAGGCCAAACAGATTTCATCTAAAACATTGCAGTTGCCAAGAAAGCTAGTTGTAAGCTCTGCAAATCCATGGAAGACAATCCAAGTGCCAGAACACTGAAAAATGGGAAATGAGGAGCTGATCTTCCAAAAGGAAACTTGGAGAAGTCACTAAACAGCTTGATTTGAGCGCTACAAAAACTCAGAAAAATCCAAAACAGAAAAAAAGCGCGTCAGCATCAACACTGAAACAAACAAAATACCCTACTACAATCAATAAATTCCTGAAGATAAAAAGCAATTATATAGCAAGCAGCATTGATTTTTTTTTTCTAAAACAAACCAAGTCAAACTAACTTAATTTTACTCTATAACAGTGCACAAGAGCATCTAGATATTGAGTAAATATTGGGTTCCCTGTAACTTGTCTGTAGGAGGGTTTTTGATAGCACTTCATGTGACAGTCCTAAGAAAACTTGGAAATCTGATCAAGATAAAACTATTGCATAAGAGAAAATGGTTGAACAACCCCAATCAGAGAAACAATTACTAATTATTACCTGTCAAGAACACACCAGGAAGGTTTCACCAAGGTCTGTCAGTAACTTCGTGAATCACTCTTAACCAAAGATGCACCTGATGCAAAGTTCAGGACTACAGTCATGTTGTAAAAGAAGTTTAGAATTCAGAATGAGAGTACAAAAGGTTAAAAAATAGTCTCTATAGAATATCAATATTTCTAAACTCAAGGAATTATAGAAAAACAACCTACGGCCACTAATACAGAAAGAAGAGAAGGTGGTTAAGCATCAAGACCACTAAGTCCTGCTTATACTTAGACTCCAAGTCTATCACAAGTTGAACAAGGGTAAAAAGACTAAAGTTGTTGCATGGGGGCAAGTACATAACAATAATGTGTGAGGAGCAGATGGGAGAACCTTTCCATTCTATATAGATTAATGAGGTCTCAGCTGGAAAACTGGGGCACAAGATTCAGGTGCCATGCTTAAAGAAACACATGGACTAAATGGAAAGAGTCAAGAAACTGTTCTGTGTTCTATGGAGAGAGGTTACGGCAGTTGCATGCAGTTAAAATGCAGTGTTAACACTGCAACAGTTAATAAGCAAGAGCATTACTTCAGGCTACACTTCCCTCAGCTTCTACCAGAGGACAGGTCAAAACTATTTTTAAAGTGAGGAAATAAAAGTCATACCTCTGTAAAAAAAAAATTCATAGAAAAAGGTCATCTTAGTGAAGAACTCCCTGCAATCATTTTGTACTTATAGTGGGCATTGCTGTTGTTTTTAGAAGCTAAAATGTATGCATTTCTTATTAAAGTACCAAAGTGAGGGCACAAAACTTTACCAGCCTTGCACTGAGGAGCCAGCTGAGTGTAGTGCCAGTTGACCAGATCAGCTACCATATTGTGCAGCCTGTCCCTGTGCCCACTATTAATGCATTTCTTTAGCTCAGGATGAAACCCCCTCACTATGAAAGACAAAAATGCTGATTTTATCACATTATTTCAAAACCTGAAAAAAAGAAAATGGATTCTTATTTTGAATAAACGCCACGCCAAAACGAAACGGAAGCACTTCGCTGCTTGCAAACCCTAATGACACCCTGGTTAACAGCAATCCATGGTAAGGCAGCCAAGCAGCCTCAACGGGCCATATGCAGCAACACCATGACTTATGGCTTTATATTTTTAAATTGGCCTCTCTAGCACGCTCTGATAAATCAACACACAAGCCATTAAATGGTTCATTATCCCAGTGATATGATTCATTCTCTCTGCCAGCAAACACAAGAAATGATGGGCATCTTCTGCTTGCAACCATGACTGTCCATCAATATAACAGATTAACTGTATGAGGGAGTTCAGTTTGGTGTAGAGGTCAGCGGGATGCTTCATGTGGGGATTTTTCTTCTGCAAGGCTTGACCTCTTAGCAGGTAGGGGGAAAAAACAGTGTGGACAGAGAAGAGAATGTGATTATCCTGCTGTGGAGACAGCTTTTAAAAATAAAATAATCATTAAGCCAAAAAATAAGAGCCATGACAGAAGAAAAAGAAACAGGGCTCACAGGTACCCAACCAGCTGTTTTCACACATGTAGTCAGACTTGAGGATTCTTTCTTTCTTAGGAAACCAAAACGTGCATGCAGTTTCAAAAGGCAAATAACTCTGGTATTATCTGAACATGGGCACTTAGACACGCCTGCACTTGGTCCCCATGAAGTCTGGCACAATCAGTGGGCTGTACTTAGAAAAGGTCTAAAACTAAAACCATGGCAATATGCTCCAGATCAAGAGTGAGCTACACTGGCAGCTCTACATCTGCACGCTGACATTTAATGTCTCTCCTCCCTGTAGCCCAACGCTTGCTACCAGTTCCTAAGTACTTATTGTAGTTACCACTTAATCGAGGAAAAGTCTTTGTGGTTACCAGCATGCTAATAGTTTTAAATGTTTCCCTAAGGAGTTCTGATCTTACTGCAGTATGAGTACATTAAATATATTTATAAATAAAAACATGTACATAAAAATTATCTGATTCAAGTGAAATAGCAATGCCACTCTGCTACTCTACACAGTGATTATCTGGAGGAAAAATCCATTATTTGAACAGTGGTGATGATCCATCATAGGTAGAGCAGTGCCCAAGTGGGTATAGAATAGCTGTTCTACCGTCACAGAACCAAATATCACTTTTTTACTATGCATTCATATTTCCAACTGTCCTAAAGGTCCAGACAGCTGTAAAAATTCCACTATACAGTAGATTTCTTAGCGAAGAAAGAGGACAAAGTTCTCTATGGAAAGTAGTAATTCAAGAATGAAAACTATATTTCATTTGCTTTGAGTTGATGGTAAACAAACTAAACAAAACAAACAAAAAATAAGAGTACCACATTCCTAAAATAACTTAGAACTTACTGCTTATGTGGAATACATGAAGTGAAGAGGGGGAAGAAATAGGAAAAAAAAAAAAAAGAAAACCACAATGCATGAGCCTAAAATTGTTTCTTTTAAACTGGAGATATCCCCATAATTTGCTATTTAGCAGAAGGTAATAAAATTTCCTCTGCCCTTCTCTTTGTTTGGGGAAGTGGGGGTGTTTGTATACAGGAAATTCCATTCTAAAGCCACTTTCTGAAGCAAGTTACATCAAAGAAATCCTTATATGCTACTGAAAAGTTTAGACTCTTATCGGCCCACGTTTCTGATTAGGTTTGCTGGGTTTATTCTGCCCCAGCTGTCCTTAAGGATGAGATACAGAAACCCATCCTGTGCTGACTGCCCTGAGAGCAGGGCTGTGCTGCAGCCCCAAAGTGTACGTGCACACACTCACAAACCCCGTGTTGTCCCACAGCCCAACTGGTCTGCAAAGCTGAATATGTCAGTTTAGCTTAACAGCAATTAAGATAAAAGCCAAGTAAAATTATTCAGCTTTTATTTCAGTAAGCGCAGCAGTCGTGCTGTACAGGAATGTGAGCAATGACAAGTAATTGCATGACATTCCACCTTAATTCTGATCTTCTTCCCCCATCTGACTTAAGCCATGCAGCATTCAGGCCTGTAACAGCACCCTTCTGATATTTATTCATCCTTAGAGCAACATGCCAGAGCACTCTGTGTCATTTAAGAACCTAATGGAGCTCTAACATTATTGCTAGTTAGACTCTTCATGAAATTTTGCTGTAACTATTCATTTTTGTTTCCATCACAGTATTTCTCTTCCACATTAATCTTACATATCATACTAACAGACACACTTTCATGTCATCTAATGTCTCTGTCACTTACGTCCCTAAAGGATGACTGTTCTCTGTTTAGCAGTCCCTACTTCTCCCTGTGTGTTTTGTTTTACACCCTTTAAAAGCTGTCCAAGCATGACTTGGACATGTTTGCATAGTAGGATCCAGACATTTTGCTTTACATCCTGGGCTGCTGCACATCTTTTTCCTACAGAGAGCCCAGAATACAAAGTATGAGTGTTGCTAAACACACAGGTTTGAACAAACTTAGTTAGAAACCCGAGTTTTGATTGAAATCTAACACTGGGTGGCCTTGACTTTAAAAGTCATGGTCCCTAGAGTTTTTATGGCTTCTTAGGCTTACAAACTGGGGTCCTGAATTACAGCACTTCAGGGGAAAGGCCTTTCATTCTTGTCATCTTGGACAAATCCACAATAATTGGGGACTTTTTGTCCAAATTAAGCCATATTTATGGTTTTTAATGATAGAACATTTAATAGCTTATCCAAAACTGCAGGAAAAATGCTAAGGAAGCTTCCCAATTTTCAGCAATTGTTAGTTCTGCTTCTTATAAAAAGCTTATATAAATAAGCTTATGCAAAAAGTTTATCTAAAACCTCTTCTAGAATTTCAGGGCAAGTAAAACATCTTCACTTCTCTTTGGCTGAGTGTTCCTGAAGTACTGCTAGAATTCTGATTATTTCAGAAAAATATGAACAGTCTTCAGCTGTTGATAGTCTCAGCTGACATGCAAATTCCAGGGAACCAATATCTTGTGATTAAAAAAAAAAGGCAATATGCGTGGCATCCATTTAGATATTATTTAGTCACAAATGCTGATGTTATCATGAAGATTTGCAATGAAATTCTGACCTCTCTGCCCTAAATGGCAGAACTCTCACTCTCAGTAGGAGCAGCTCTCTTCATTCTGACAACTGTGCACCTGGTGAAAGGGGTGGCAGCTGTCCCACAGAACAACCCCCGCTCAGAAACACCAGTTGCAGTTACAGATGCTTTAATTCTTCTGGAGGAGAGTTAGCTCTCTAGTGAGTTTTGGGAATAGTGATTACAGAAAAGTGGAAGGATGTTTTAAGGGAAGGATGACCATACAAGCACAGCTCTAATAAAGCAAGATAAAGTTGTCTGTTTTCCCCTCTCTTCAGGAACTGTTTCACAGACCAGTAAAATAAGCAATATAGAATAAAAATAGGTTGTCTCTATCATGAACCCTTGCAAGGAGCATTCCTGACCAAGGATCTTTGGGTAACTTCATTGCTAAAAACTGAAAAGAAGTCCATATGCTTCCCTACTTCTCTAAGACACATTACAGTGTCTGTCTTGGGTTTTTTTTATCCTCCTGATTGATTACACTCCCAGGGAGACTCCTTGTTTCCCCAAGAAAACTAAAGCAAATCAAGTGTCTCCCATGGGCACACCACAGGACTTTTATAAGCTGCTTATGCAAATGACTCCTTAACTGGAGATGGTTCTACACAGGACACAATCATCAGTCATAATTTGGGATGCAAGAGGAACCCTTCTATTTCTGCTTCCATGACATGCAGTTTAGGCTATACCAGTATATTCCACTGGCTTCTGATTCAGTCGACAAATAATCTTATGGCCTAACTGTCTCATCAAAACATACATTACTGGTACTGCTACTGCTTAACCCACCGTTTTTTTTTTTTTCTCCTGGGAGTTTCACGTTTTGCTTCAGGACCGGCTAAGTGAAGGAAATCAATCAAATTCATCCCTTCTGCAGTATCAAGCTTCTTCTTCTGCATAAAAACTCCGCTGCGAGGCCAAAAAAAAAAAACAAAAAGGAGGGGGAGGAGTAGGAAGCAAGGAATTCTTGGGGATTCTCACAAACTTCCTACTTGATGTAAGCAGGGAGGAGATTTTGTCTTACACAGAGATGCCTCCCACCTGCCAGCCTTTACCACCCCCTGCCTGGCAGGTGGATTGAGTCTTCCCCCCTCCATGGTGCTGGAGGGGCACTGATTGCCTCATTAACTTCTTACTTTTGTTCAAGTGTAAAGATACGAGAAACCTTCCCTGTTCACCTGTTTTCTTGGTTGGTTGGTTTTCTTGTTTGGTTTTTTAACCCCTCCCAGGAAGAATTGACTTGTTCCAAAGGTTAAAAAAAGCAACTTACTTGTCAAATGCTAAACTATTTTATTCTTTGAATGCCAACCATACTTCACACTTCCAATTTTTGAAAAAAAACATGTCCTGTGAGGTTTTCATGTTAAGTGTTAATACATCTAAACAGTCCTGCACTTCCACAAAAGCACTGCTATCAACTTTATCCCATTTCAGCAAGTGTTCCCTGGGAATTAAATGGAAATGACAGCGCCAGAAATGATTGTGGATAATGTATTTGGAACCATATTACATAAACTAGTATTATCTATAATTAATTGATGTCCAAACGGAGAGATCTGCCTTTCTAGATTCACTTATAGGAAGAGCACCTTATGGCATGTCTTTGCAAATCTGTTTTCCTATAACTGGGAAAAATTTATGTCAAAAAGCAATGAAATGTGACACATCCCTGCAGAGCAGAGATATTATCTTTCTCTGAAACTAGAAGGCATGAAAGAAAAAAATTAGCAAAGAATTAACATTTTTAACGACTCCTAATATACAAAATTATTTTACTGAAATTGACAGCAGTTGGGTTTATCTCTCGACACAGTACTTACAGTGGAGGATCTCAGAGGGACTGATGTTCCAACCCCAACAACTAATCATGATTCAGAGACTTATTAGAAATAGCAAGAAAAAACTAATGTAAGTAATAAATCTCTTGGGAGATATTTTTCCCTTTGTCCTCCCAGACAGAGTTTGAGCCATTTCTTTCAGTCTCCTACTATCCAAGAGATATCTTGGTTTAGTGAGACTCAGGAAGGGGAGGGTGAGGGGGTATGGTAAGAAAAAAAATCACCTTCATAGAACATCACATAATGAGGTTAAAGAACAAAATCGGGATTAGTGAAAGTCACAAATAGCTCAAGTTCCAGATCTGATTTTTTGCTATGATCTTCCTTACATTTTTCTAATTCTGTATTTTCTTCGTCAAAATGTCAACATTTAACTAAAAAAAAAAGGAAAACAAATATATACTTCTTCAAAATCATATAATATTTAAATGAGAAGAAAAGCATTTTTGAAGTACCAGATTTTGACATTCAACATTTAGCAATACTGACTATCCAGTTTAATGCTGGCATACACTGAATTTCAGTGGTTGGGTGATTTCTTCCAATATAACTGCCTTTTCTGATCAGGATATATAGTCCTGCATATTTTTTCAGTAACTACTGGCAAGTATCAAAGGCACTATAAATAATTTCACAGAACACCTTTCAAAAACATCGAGACTGAAATTGTTCCAATACTGGATTCCAGAAGTCTGGGAGTTTCTAACTCAATATGCAGCCCTGCAATGTATAGAATTAGAAAATTAATGTTACAGATGAAGTAAAGAGAAGAGGAAAAGTTACGACATATGTAACTTGAAAACTGTTTTCCAAACTAAGTCACTAAACTGGAAACATCTCATAAACAGAAGCAATTTCCAAGTGCCACCAGTCCCCACACAAGACGATTTAGCGTTACTATAGCAACCTCTTCGCATTTCCAGGCTTCTGTGTTGAGCTGAGAACAGGAACGCTGCACGAATTGCTGCCACCCAAACTCACAGGGGTGGAATAACGTGACTCGCAGGAGCCAGCGGAGATCCCGAACCGAAAGCAGAGCGGTGGGTGAAAAGTTGCACCTGCTAGCACACGCCAGCAGTTTATTGGGTATATACACACACAGACCGCAGAAGGTGAGGCACCTCAAGCTCTCTCTGGTTTGTAGGTGCTCGCTGCTGAGACAGCAATAGCAGCACTCTGGTTACTGTGCCTAAGCCCTGGTGTAGCTGGAGAAACAATACTCTGAAGGTTATCATCTCACATCACAGTGAACACAGCGATATTCGGAAAGAAATCGCTTCAAGCCAGTCATGTTTGTTTATGTTTTGTCCTCACACGCCGGGTTTGTAAGCAGATGAAGTGAAAGGTTTATACTAGAGTGCCTTCTAGTGGCTACGGAGCTGCAAACCGCAGCTTGAAAGAGAAATCCTAACGTTTGCCAAATAATTAGCCCGTAAATGAATGAACACAAAAATATATTTAGAGATGTCTCATTGGAATTATTTGTTGCATGTCAGAACCACAGTTTTCCATAGTAATGCTGTTTATAAAAATAGAAACATGATTTAGAAACGAAAATATATTACTAACCTAACAAATAAGCAAGAAAAAAACAGAAAACAAAATACAGTCTTAAGCTTTGGCAATATACTGAGCTTGGACTGTAGGTTTATGCCAGGCGGTAAAAATTAGCAGTATTGTGAGTTCATTTCATTGAATAATTCTAATAGTGTTTTCAGAATGATTTCTAACTCTGCCAGCCAAAGTTTACATAATAGTGACCCACTAAAAAAAGAAAAGGCAAAGAGGTTTACACTTGGATTTTCTTAACAGCTTCCAGCCAGTCACCTGCCACCAGAGTAGCTCAACATCTGCATTGCTCACTGCATCGAGCCCAAATGTAAAATTATCTTTTTTAGATCAGAAACATAAAATCTTGATGGTGGGTTGCACATATAAAAATAGTCCATTCACATTACCTAAATGTCCGTCTAAACTCTTTTTTGTTTGGATCTTTCCTAGAAAAAATGAGTGTGAAATAGTGATACTGTTGGCTCCTATTCAGAAATCCAGTATAGGGGAGCTAATCACTCGAAGGGGAATATCTCTAGATTATCTGATGCTGTAGTTTGTAACCAAGCCCAGGCTTTGATTAGACTACAAAACCAGTCTCAACTGGAAATTCTCAAATATATAAAAGTGTCTGAAAAGGTGAATGAGAAATGATCAGACTGCTCAGGGATCGTTGCCTTTTTCTCAGCCCAGGAGCCTCATCTGTGAAGTGTTTTGCAGCCTTTGCATTGTTATATATACACTGCAGGTGTAGCTCCCTGGCTGCTGGGTTTAATGTCCTTTCACTAATAGCAGCAGGCTTTGGAACAACCCTCCAGCTTAAATGTTAAGGGAAGAACTGGAAACTACTGGTGAGGGTAACGATGAGGGATCATCCTGTTCAGAGATTTGTGCCTCTGGGCTATCTCACCAGCACATTGGAGTCACTTCTTCAAATACCCTTTTCTTTTCTGGAAATATAACAGACCAGTGTACAAAAGCTATGGGGAACGATGCCGTTTCCAAGGAACACCAAAAGGTGTCGGTTATGCACCAAACCTTGCTGAATTTGTTTGAATGTTTCCCGTGCACTTCAGAAGAGCAGCTTAAGGGTTACAGAAAACGTGGAGGAAGGGTTCATTCAGATTTAGGGTTCATTAGGAAAAGTACTCAAAGCTGATTGCAAATTTCTATAGACGACAGATAAACAATCCTTACTTTTCAAATCACTCCTAATTACCAGCCACATTATCACACACACATCCCTGTTAATTACCTTATTTAAGCCCAAAAGTAAATGCTACTGCTCCCATAATTCCCAATGCAGACTTCTCAATGAGGACAGCTTTATACCAGAGAACCTAATTGTTTCACAAAGCACTGTGGTTAATTTATTTACTTTTGTTGAAAAACACAAACAAAGTCTTCTAGTAATATAGGGAATTGTGCACTCAGATAAAAACTGATAACTCTAAACATCAACTGAACTTCAAAGTCCCACTGGAGTGCCCTCTGTGAGAAAACTACTTAATACTCAGTGTCTTATTAATTTCACTGAGACTTATCTATGACTTTTAACCAAAGAAGTCACACAAGCTAGTTAGCTGCATAGGTAGTTTCGTAATAGCTGTCAGGCAACAAAATCGACAGATAAACGCTCTCCCCTCAGCTCGGCAGCACTAGATCAGGTACCCTATGGCAAGGGAGGCCTTGTGGGATATGCCTATAATCTGCTTTTCAGGATTAGAAAGATGACGGAATACAGAATCCCAAATGAAGCATCGGAAACAAAGTGCAGTCTTCTTTAAAGACATTTTCCCAATTGCAGTCTAGCTCAGCACACCTGCATTGGAAATAGAAGCCAGGTCAGATCTTCTACTGTAGTTCTAAAAGAATATATACTTTCATTCTTTATATACTCAAGTATATAAAGAATGAAATTAATTTTTTTGTATGCTGAAGTATAAAAGAATGAAATTAAAAGTGAGAATCTTTCCCAGAACTGGGAAAGAAGTTTCTTCATGTAGAAATTGGATTATGTATAAATAAGCAAGTACATTTCTTAAGAAAGCACTGGCAAACATTCCACTGCTTAGTTTCACTTGAATAACACTTCTGTTTTGTTTTGGTAATTCCTGAGTATTCATGTTTGGGAACATTAAGAATCAAAACATGTTCCTTTTCCCCTAGCATTGGATCCATTCATGCCTTTCCTGCTTCTATCCAGGAATATCTTTGGAGGGTTTAAATAGCTGCAGTCTAAGATCTGTGAGTCACTGGAGGAGAAATGGAGACAAGCAAATGAATATTAAAAAAACTTGCAGTAGCAAGGATTTTTACATTGCATTAATTTCACAGGCGTTGATTGTTGTGCTCTCAACAGCCAGCGAGATACTCACCAAACTGTTCTGTAAAGTATCAGTGCATCTGCTTCTTATGTGAACAGTTCGTCTTATAGAAACCTTGTTTTTCATATACTAAGTTGTACAAATTCCATTCATTTGCTTCCTTGTGCTGGAAATTATTGGCTTGACCATGAGTTTTCTGTCAAAGCAGAATAAAATCCTTGTTCTAAATTAAGAAATGTACTTTTGAAAGTCTTGTGGTTTAATAATGTATCCGTGTTCATGCTTTCTTTTTTTTTGTCTTGGAATATAGTTGTGAAAAAACATCATGTTCTGATATGAGAGTTGATACAAAACTGTGGTCATTCTTAGACAGAAGGACACCCGAGGATTACTTCTTGCTATAGTTTCAACTACCATTCAGTAAGACATCACACATGAAATGCAAGAGAGAGAGTAAAAACTTGGGTCTTTTGGCACAGAAATGTATTTTTAGTTGCTAATTTTATTGTACTGTCAAACACTAGAACACATTAAACAGTGATGGGGATATATGCTGATGCCACTGCTAATGTTTAATATGAGGTTTCTCTTGCACTGGATACTTAAAGCCTCTTTCTGTGGACAGTTAATCTGTATTAGCTGTGCTTAAGAAAAGAGGATCAGTCAAAGAACCGTCTATTTTAATTGTAATCAATTTAGGAAAGCTTCGAGCACCATATGGGGGGAGGGCCTCATCATAATCTGAGCTGCACACATACAAAGGAAAGACAAGCTAACACTGAAAAATCAGAGAGGAATGACCTTTTCTGCAGAAGGATATAATGTAAACATGATTTGAAAAGAACAATCTTGGGTTAAAGCTCTGATATCCAGCCAGGCATAATGGCATGACCAAGAGATTTATTGCAGGACTGGCACTGCCCAGTGTCTCTTGCACATTTGGTTCCTGCAGTAGTGACAGAAGCGAACATTCCCACCTCTGGAGCTGTTGTAGTTTTGATTCATGATTGAGACCACCTGCAAACCCCTCTGCATTGGCTGTAATGTGCCAATAATGGTACAGGAGGAATTTGTATCGTTACCACTGTACCACACCAAAGACAGTATGTTACAGTGGTGATGGCACAAATTCCTTCTCACCTCCTACTGCCTTGGACTCTTGGAAGATATTTTCCATTTCCTTGCCAGAGAAATGCATATACATCACTATCATCCTGATTTATGCTGAGAAGTGAATCTCCCTCAAGGCTTCGTGTGCGAAAGAAAGAAAAGGATTCATTCCTCTCTCCTCTGTGACAGAGGTCTGATTCCTGGGCTCCACTGCACCTCCAGTTCCTGGCCCAGCATCAGCAATCTCAGAGTTCCAGACATTTTGGTAGCTGCTATTTCCAGCTGAGGATTTCAGCTGCAAAGTCCAGCTGAGGACTTAGTTGGAGTGCTGGTTAAGGCAGCAAATCAGTACTAGGAGCGTCTGGGGTGATATGATTTTGCACACACATCCTTTTCTGTTCCTTATGAAACCACCTCAGTCCTGGCAAACTGGACACACTAATCTGGTTGAATTAATGCAATCTGTTGAGTCTCATCCTATTTTTCCAGTTACATCGAGACCATGAAAAAGAAGGGAAGTATAATTGCATCGTAGTAGTTGATGGGTGTGAAACACATTTGGGATGTTAAATAGCGGCAGTCACGGTTTGCTGAAGCTTTACATTACTTCAGCTCTGCTGCTGATTGCCCGGGGTGCCTCTATGTCAATCTGTCACAAAGTGTCCAGAATTCTCTAGGGAACCATTCCACATTTTCTAGAATAAGGAAACTTTGAGCTATTTTTGATATGGAAAGAAGAGGAGACCATATTGTGGGATAATGGGTGTGAAACGGAACTAGGAGGAATGTGGCTTCTTGTGCTCCCACAAATAAATAGTTTAGAACTATTGGGAGAAAGGACCCTCTTTCAATTGGAAAAGTGAAATAAAATTTAATTCTAAATGAAACTAAGTTTGCCCTGGACCTAGTGTTTTGTTGGAAATTCTCTGTGTTATAAAAAGGAGTATGAAAATTAGGGTGAGAATATAAAAATCAAGGCATTATTATGGCTACTATGTACCAAAGCATACATTTTAAATGTTACTCCTTCCAGAAATACACAGTCTGACCCACTGTTTTTAAGTTTAAGCTAGAGGAAATGTAATTTTTTTTTAATATAACACATTCAAATTCAGTAGGTAATTGCTATTTGTCTTATGTATTTTTGTGTCCAGGCTACTCTATTATTACCTTTTCCTAATACTATTAATCTTACTGCTGAACATAACCATGAGCCTCTGTTAAAGGTACTACAAGCATTTTCTTCAGTTACCAAAGGATGTAATTGTCTCCAGTAAGATTTAAGTTTGCTCTTTAAAGCTTAAGCATCCTACTAAATGCTGTCTGCCTGATAGCAATCAGAGCTGGATATTCATTCCATCCATTCCCTACCTTCACAAGTATGAGCCTTTGCTCATTTCAGAGGCAAGACTATTTATGAAGCAATTTAATAAAAGATGTAGATAAAGAGCAAAACCATAAAGCTGGGATTTCATCAGTTACTTTGGTAAAGCAGCCAACATTACATTATTTCCATTTTTACTGATCTAAAACATTTCCTTCTGTACTGATGTAAGAAAATGCATGCACCTCTCAGTCAAGAATCTTTGGAGAGTCCCCTCTGCTGTAACAATGCTGTTCTTCACTGAAGCTCAGAAAAGACAGAATTTATTTGTGCTAACAAAATGTTTGCCAAATCCATGCACTGTCTCACTGAAACTTTCCCACTTGGTTAAATGCTGTTTATTTTTCCACAATTATAGATCTGCATTTTTTATGATTTTTTTTTAGTGTTGTATACCTTTTGATTGCTTCCTGCAGCAAAAAACAACTCAGTCTCTGGCTGTCTTTGATGGGACTCATCTGATTAATCATGGCATTCATCTGGAAGTACTATATTCATATGTTGGGCATGTGAAAAACTTTGTTAGGGTTTGTCAGAACTGTAGTGCACTATTTGAAAAAGCCACTGATGTCTGAAAGTCCATCACTTGATTTCCAAAGACACAGAATTTTGGTTTCCTTAGGTAAATTGTGTCCTATGCAGGGAAAAATCATTGGATCTGTTCCTCAAAAGCTCACCAGAATGTGCCATGGAGTTCTGCCACGGATGATGAAGAGACTCTGACAAGCTTTCTGTGCTTGCCATGGCTACCATGTCCAGTTCTGTTTCTGAGCTGCACACACACCAGCTCCCTCACAGATTTATACTCCCTGTCTCCTGAAAAAAGGAAATGTTCATGTGAGGATTGCTAATTTATCATAATCACAAGATGAATTTTAGGCACGCATTAGATTTTCTATTGAAGACGAAAATTATTCCTGTTCTTTTTGTGGACAGGGAAGGTCACCAGGAGGCAGCTTCCACCTGCCAGTCCTCTGAATCCCAGGATTGAGTTGGATTTTTTTGAATCCCAATGGCCACCTTTTTTCTTCTTTTAATAAAATGCAAAAGCTTTCCATTCACATTTCAGCGTGAAAGCCATGTACCTCCCTATTCTTTGTACAAAAGAGAAGCATCTGCTAGAGCACAAATACTGCAGAATAATCTCCTTTGGGTTAACATTCTGTATTGCCATTATGAAACCTTTTTCTATCATTTTAAATCAATCTAATGTACTATGATTGAATACTATGATTAAATGAAGGAAAAATTAAGCCTAAGACCATACAGACCTCAAATCTTCTGCAGTATCTAGTCCCTACTGTATGTACAGGAGGGAATTGTTGGAGATGGCAAGAAATCTAAACTTTCCACAGAATTTTGGCATATCAGAAAGACCAGACATGACTTGGTGTGCAGTAAATGCAGCTTTTCATCACATAACAGTGAACTGCTTTGGGTTGCATTGTATGCAGGTGAGGTATCTAAATGAATTACCATTTTTGGCAGTGTCTATCAGGGTTTTTCTAAGATGCTCACTTCCAGTGGGTCAGGAGCAGAATAAAGAAAGTATGGTTCAGTTCTGCTGTTCAGCTGGTTCAGTTCTGCTGTTGCTAATAAATCCTTTCCCAAAGAGAGGCACTGGGTCACTGGGCCATAGGTATGTGGTTTGTTTCAGCTTGTGCAAAGAACACCTGCACTCATCGTGCCCTCCTGGATGTCGTAGGAACTGTTCAGGCTGCGCAGACTGTCCAGTTTATCTGTCCAAAAATACCACTGTTTTGGTGGAAAGCAGATTTGCAAAATAACCTCTAAGGAAGGCTCAGGGTAACTCTGCAGAGGGTGTAGCTGTCCTGAACTCAGTCTCATTCTTTTTCTCCCTTGGCACTTTCCCTCCACGTTACTCACTGTCTTCTGCACTGACAGTACTATTTCAGTCAATGAAACTGCTGTGCCTTTCTCTTCTGTGCCCTAATGTGAAAGACCTACTTGTGTGTTGATATATGAAACTGTTGAGCTTAGCAGGCGACTGTACTTTTTCTGTCCACCCACTTTTCCTGATGTTTTCGCCTTGGTTTAGTGCCTTTCTTTTTTAAAATAATTTCAATAGCCATGTTGCAGGAGGGAAGGAGCACACATACAGTACCAGTGCTTATGACGTTACAGTGTTACACACAAAAATGAGTGAGGTAACACAGAGCACTTGGGCAGCCTTGCAGCAGAGCACAAGTGACTCACACAAGAGAATCAGGCTGTTCTTCCCAGGGCACCCAGGTCTGCAAAGAGCTGTCACCCCAGCATGTTTCCCAGCAGAAGCAAAACATAACAAAATAGAAAGCCCGCTCATAGCGAACTAACAAATTTAAACCAGCCTCCTCTGCCTGTTTCTATAGTAACCAGATGCAGCAAGTGCTTTGCAGAAATTTTAGACACAGCCTATATGAATTGTTTATGTAATCATATTTTTTTATGCAGACAGATCTCTGCCTTAATAAAAAGAAGTCACAGTATCACAGGAGGGACGTGTGCTTTACTGCCTGCATTAGCAGAACAGATGGAATACATGGCACTCGTATGAATACAGCAAGAGACTGAATTTTCACTGTGAATTTTTAACAGTTATGGTTGTTACTCTCTGATGTATCTGTTCTGGGACATAAAATGGAGCATTCTGTCTTTAGGGCTGTCAGTCAAGCATATCAGATAGCATTAAATTCACTTGTAAAACATCTAGATGTTGTTTCTCTTATACAGTAAATATTTTCCAAAATCACAAATGTTTTTATATAATCAGAGAGTTTCGGAGAAAATAAAAGCCCTGCTGGAGGGACATCTACAGTCTGGAGTGAAAACTTAGGAATGTCCTCAGAATATAGAATATTCAGTCAGCTACGACTGTTGAGTCTGTGGAGATAATCTGAAATCCAAAGTCCCCTATGGGTGTTTTGTTTCCCCTTGAAAAATGTTGGATTGCTTGTAAAAAGGAATATACTCAAAAGCTCTAGACCTTCCTGCTTAAGTCTAAGAAGAGGCAAAATAGGAAAGTTATAGCAGTTTTCTACACCTGAAATGCAGCCTTAACCTCTTTTCAGCATTTAAAAGAGGAGATTTAAAAGATTGCACATTACAAACAGGACATCTAATGAGAGCCTTAGTTACAGACAAGCAAAGTATCTCACCACTTTACTCTCAGGATCTGATTAATACAGTCCAAAATACTATTTTCCTATGGATTTGAAAACACTGAATCAAGAGAAGTTATGATGTTAGTCTATGTTAATTCTAAGCACCTTTTTAACTCACCTGAAAATAAGGTCTCACAAAAGAAAGGCACACATAGCACAAAGTAAAGGCAGGTACAGAATTTTGGGAAGATACATCAGCTGTGCCAAGCTCATTTTTTCCTACTTTTTGTTGAAACATTTCAGAATAAAATTTAGAATAGAGAATTATTCATAGCAGGCTAAACTTTAAGTCTTGACATAATATGACATTACAGTAACGGATTTAGTATAAATTTAGATCAAACTGCCTTTCTCTTACTGCAAAGCCAGATAAGTTCCCTTCAAACATTTGGTTTTCAAGACAGATCACCCTGCTATTTTAACTCTCTGCACATTTGGTGGCATAACTTGTTTCTAAGCCTTTTCTTCCACTATGCTTTTTTTTCCTTACTTACTGACACAGTTCCCAGGTTAGAAGCCGACTGACTATTAATGATTTTTTTCTTTGCATCACTGAATGAATCTTTTCCCCATGATTTGTAGAGTTGCTATAGAAACAAAACAGTCAGTCATTCTGTACTTCTGATATAGCTTCTAAAACATTTTACTGGTGTTATCCAAAACCTGTGCTCCTGCGTAATTCGGGTACTTAACTCGAATGCAATCACTTCTTTAAAAAGCCACATGATAAGTAAGGCCAGGCCGTCTCTGATAATGACCAATAGCAAACACAGAGGAAAACAGAATTAGCATTTTATACAAAGTCTTGTAGAAACAGCATTACTACAGTAGCAAAACTAGGAGAGTATGTTTCTTTAAGATACAGCCTAAATTAAGCTGGCTATCCAACCCTAATGGAATTATGTTCTAAGAAGTATCCAGACATCACATGAAACACAACACAAGGTGGATTCTGAGACTACTTTACACATTAGATATTTCTGCAATTAGGCTGGGAAGAGAAATAAATTTCACCATAAGAAAGGGATCTTATATTATTGGTCTCATCAAGGTTCCTATCACAGCTTTTTATGTACTATAATATACATTTATCAGCATGAGAGATAATTTCCTCTATGCCTTTACTATAATTTTCCCATACCATTAGTCTCAGACAAGTTTTCCACTAATTTACCAATATAGTCAAAGAAAATTCTATACAGCACTAAGAAAACAATTATTGGCTTGTTCAAATTACTCTTAGTCAGGGAAGTAACATAAACACAGATGATGTTTAAATTGAAAACAGGAAAGTAACATCTTCAAAACAGTAGGAATGATCAAAGTTACCTTGCATTGAAATGATGAAATTGATTTTTCATTAGGAGTAAAAATACAAGTAGTTCATATACCTAATGGTAAAAAACAAAATCAGTCTTCATCTGTGTGGGGGGGTTGGCAAATTCCTTATTGACTTGAAAGAAATTGCAATTTAAAATGTCCAAGAGATTAATTTACTGTAACACTTCACTGTTCAGCAAAAAGCAAGAGTAAGCCTGGTGTACATGGCCAAAAAGACCAAATAAAACTTACCATCATGAAATGTCCATGCATAAATGGATCTGCTGAAATAACATTCTAAATCTGGCTAATTCAGCTGCTCTCTCTGAATTTAATTATTCTAATTAAAATCATCAAGCAACTATCTGCCACGAGACAATTAGAGGCTTGCATTTTCATATCCAAAAGAAAAACGCAAAGCTTCAGAACTGAAAAGTAATCTGTTCCTACGGGATACAATGCCAGAAAGAAAAACATGATAATCTATGAAACCTCCCAAGGAGTGGAAATGGAACATAAGACAGACATATTTGAACAGTGAATACTTGAGGTGTTTTACAGTATGTTTCCACTTAATCAGGTGGCACAAAGGACTTCAGAGACCAAAAAAAAGGGTAAGATGCAAGCAAGATAAAGGCTTTCACCCCTCCTGTCATCCCATTTTAAGGCCAAAAGTTCTTGCTGTTTCTCCTTATATTTCAAACCAGTCTAAAAGGGAAGAGATTATTCTGTAGTTAAAAAAGGCAAAAGTAATCAGGAGTTCTGTCTGCCCTCAAAATACCAACACACAGAGGGAAAGGACGGCCCACTCTCCCAGGCTGCCTCCTAATTCAAGATCCAATCTTGCAAGACCTTATTCGTTTTCTGCATGTCCTATCTTGCCTTCTGTGTCTTGCATCGCCACAAGCACGAGGCAGACTTTTTGAACTCAGAAAATAATAACATAGTACAAAAGCCATAGTTGTGAGTCAGTAACGAAACCCAGCAATACACAAACATAGGTTTGCAAACAAGTATCAGCACCTGTGAACAGCATTAAAAACATAGTCACAAACTTCCACAGGCACTGGCAGAGCCCCTCAAGAGAACTTCAACAAGAAGCAAGTCATGTCACCATAGAACCCTTAAGTAAATAATCCACATTTCCCTGTTACTTTTCTCTCTATATAAACACAGAAAAATTTAAGTGAAGCATGAAGATGCATTGTTGTACTCACAGAACATTCACTGGGTGCAAACATTGATTGCAGTTGGGCTCAGACTTAAAGGATATGTTTGAGACTTCCCAAAGAGAAAACAGAACCAAAGTGTCAATTTAGAAAGTATCTCTTGAAGGACTTGTCTCAAACTAACCAAGTGCAAAAAAAAAAAAAATCCAGAAGCTTTTAGATAGAGGAACATTACCCACAGGAAAAGTGGAGATGCTGTATAATCTGCTCCAAGGCCCTCATGACACTGAGTATTATTGTCTGCTACTATTATAAAGTGCAGAAACTGGGATAAACTGAGAGACACCTTGGAACAGGTGAATAAGGCAACAACACTCCAACACAGTGATGTAGCATCGAGAGTAAAAAGGGAAAGTACTTGCAGGCTGCAAAGAGTGTCCTAAGACAGCAAACAGCTTCATACACAGTTATGCACAAATCTAGAGATGTGGATATGAGCTAAATGAGTCAGGTATTGGACTATATATTTCCTCGAGTCATGAAACACTACTGATAGTTTAAATATTATTATGAATAATAATAGTATTTAAATATGAAATGAAATATAAATGAATAATATATAATAATATACAATAAATGAAACCCATATTCCCTTTATGATCTCATTTCAGTTTCAGAGCGAGGGGGAAAAAAAAAGGGGGGGGGGGTTGGAAAGCCTTGGAAGCACTAAGCACCAGTCACTTAATTTCAGAGAAAAGGTACCCTGCCAGCCAAACAGCAACTTGAACCTGCAGTATTTCTCTCCCAAACTGCAGAAGCACATCAGTGAATAGCACTTCCTTTAAAAAGAGCTGCACAGGTGACCATGTGAGGACTAAGAATGTGCTGATGTGATAAATACCTGTGACAAACATGCTTCACACTATTAAACAAGCACAACCAGACCTGGAGAAAAGCACAAAAGGGCACATTTTAAAATAAGCCTTTGAAGGAAAGATCTGAAAGATACTTTGAGGACTCTCAGGTAAAGTGGTACTTCGTTATACTACTGCTTTCAGGTTTTAATTTTCTGCTGAGATTAAGGTTTTACTGGAGTGAGTTAAGACCACCCAATCGTTTACCAAAAATGACACAAGTGCATCATACTGTGTGAGTGACTCAAGCTGCAGTCTGTGGCCACGAGGTGTGTCTGTGGACCCACAGAGAAAGTCCTCAATCACAGCAGTCAGGCAAGATCGACTAGGAACAGGCATAATAAAACAGCTGAAATTAGTCTGTTAATGTTCCTATATGAGCCACAGGGATTAAAGCATTTGTAAAAAGCTGGAAAGGGTAATTATTCCTGCTAGAATTGGATGATCAATTCACCGAGTAAGCTAAGAAATCTGCTTGCCTGTGGGCATAAGGAGGAACTCTGAGCTGAGTGAGGAGCTTTTCAGAAAGCTTAACTCTCACTGAGAAGTCCAATGCCTGCAGTCCATTACCCTTCACACATGACATCAAAACATTATTGAGTAGCCTCAGCATCTATCAAGATCTGGCCTGTTACACATTTCAGTGATAGGAGCTTTGTGTTCCAAGGCATTTGTAATATGTACAAGCTGAGGGAGACCCGCTGGAGAGCAGCTCTGCAGAGTAGTACCTCGGGGTCCTGGTGGACAACAAGCTGTCCATAAACCAAGTGTGTCCTTGTGGGCTAGAATGAGGCCAGTGAGATCCTGGGATGCATTAGGAAGAGCACTGCCAGCAGGCTGAGAGAGGTGATCCTGTCCCTCTATTCAGCCCTGGTGAGGATCAGCTGGAATGCTGTGTCCAGTTCTGGGCTCCTCAGGACAGGGGAGACAAGGAGCTCCTGGAGCAGGTCCGACAGAGGGCTACAAAGGGCTGCCTGCACTGGAGCACCTCTCTTACAAGAGAGGCTGAGGGAGCTGGGCCTGTTGATGGACCCACTGTAGAGTCCCTTCCAACCTCACCCATTCTCTGAGTTGGTGATATGTGAAGCTGATTTTCAAAACGGGAGGCAAGAGGTCATCTAGAGATAAGCCGGGCTTAAAATGAAGTTCAAGAGAAAGAAATGCCACATATATCACAAAGGCAGCTCACTTAGGAGAATTACAGTTTGGAAAGGATGAGAGGAAAGAGCCACAAAATGATTTTAGCCCCAGTTCTTTAATAAGGATTACACTTAGGAAATAAATGCACAACATAAAAACACAACACAGGCATGTGATCTAATCCGTAACTGTAAAAATTGTCTACTGCAATGGACACTCAGAAAACAAAGGTACCAAAACTTCCTTTCCCATTCCATTTGAACTGATTGCCCTCAACAGAGACAAACATATCCTGTGACATGAAGTTTTCGTCAGCTTCTGTAATTCCCAGCTCACTCAGTCTTTTCTTATGCATCTTGCTCTTCTTTGCAGCAGTAGCCCCAAGTTCATTTGCAATTTCACAGTTGCCTTCAGTTTGCCCAGAAGTCTCAGCTCGCTCATAACGCTCCAACTCATCAGTTACACACTCAGGTTGTTGTTCTTGCCTGACCTCCTCGACAGAGGCTGTCTCCTCACCTGACTGGGTAGGTTGTATATTCCCTAAGGCAGGAAACAGTAAGAATGTCACCACAGTCATGCAAAACAGCCCCATCATTAAAAGCCCAGGTAATTCATTTTCTTCAGTCTTAACATCTGCACCTCATCCCACTCACTCTTTGGTTTGCTACTTTGTGACAGCCACAAATTTCAAATACAAATCATGAACTATTCAATCCAAAAGCCTAGGTATACTAGATCTGCTAGTTTTAGGAGTTTCTTCTAGGAAGAGAAAAAAAATACCTTTTGTTGTCTCTGCTGAAGCATCCTTTACCTCAGAGGGTCCTGGTCTAACCAGGACCACACCATATCCTTCATTATTGTGGATCACATTGTTAACCATGGTTATCTTGGGAACATCATAATGCTCATCTAAGAAGCTCTGGATAAAAAAAAAAATAAAAATCCAATACGTCATGTCCAGTTAAAGGGCTGTTAAAGTCTTCCAGTTTTAGGTGGAATCAGTTCTATATATTGGCTATATATTGGATTATTTGCCTATACAAGTGACATTGCACAAAAGACATTTTTTCTCTTTCTGGCAGATGAGAAATCAAACCAGTTGACTGCTGTGGTGGCCAATCCAAGGCAAACAAGAACCATTATCATCATTTGTGACATGTAAGAGTCTCAGCATAACACAGCAAGGCTTTAAGCCAACCTCAGCCTGAGTTACTGGCAGTAATTCTAGCAGCTGTAAGCTGTCAGAAAACAAGTGGATTGTGCCTGGAACTGACCTTGATGAGTATTCCCTCCTTGCAGTGGTGAATGCCGTTGTGGAGCAGGGTGCACATACTCCCTGGATATATTTCCACACCAGCTCCCTGCAAGACAATTGGCAGCAGTTCATGAATAGCTCAAGCACATTTACAATTTAACTTGATGACTCCACTGCAGATGTGTGTTCATCTCCCAGTTTGCACAATGCAAAATTGTGTTACCACCCCAGCTTTGTTACCCAATTTAAAAAGCAATACTCAAAGTTGAGGCCCCAAGGACTGTATTATTGCCACCAGGCCAGAAAATCCTGGTGAAGAGTAGCTGCACAGCCTTGCATTACTTTCTTGTTCTTTAGTCAGCCCTCTCAACACCCCAAGCCCCATCATTCTTCAAAATGTCCTAATCAGAGTTCATGTCTGTGTTTATCATCCTTCTGTAAGAATCCATGGGCAAGGTGTCCAAACAGGGCATTTCGCGTACAGAACAAACGCAAGGTTTCATAAGAAAACTATTTATGGGCAGAGAAAACCGAAAATCATTTTAAAAATATAGCAGGATGTGAATCAGTCCAGCAATGCATCAATTATTATTTCATAGATGTCCCCTGCTACAACATCATTTTCCATTCATCACACACAAATCAGCATGAGACATTTCACTAGACACTGTTAGAGGGTACAGGACCCCTGGGACCAATCTCAAACTCAATAACATGTAGCTGTCTAAAATTAATTTGTAAAGGTTCTCTCTGGAGCGACAGAAGTCACGCTGTGACTGACTGTACCATTTCCAAACAGAAACCTTTAACTTTAAATTGGGAAATATGGCAGGGTTAAGGATTAGTCTGTACCTTGGCCCCGTAGAGATCAGAGTTCTTCATCACTAGCTCCGCTGACATCCGCACTGTAATGCCTGTGGTTTCACACTGTAACACACAGTTCTCCAGGGTGGTTTTCCCATGATGGATATCTGCATGCACAGAAACCAGTTATTGCTGGATGAAACAGTCATGCAAAGACAAAGCCCTCCTACAGGCAGACAGCTTTGTAGCATTTTTGCACTGTGATAAGACTGCCATTGTAATTTTATCCACTTTGGGTTAATTTTACTGATTTGCCCATGCATGGTTTGAACTCATGCTGTTTTTCCAGAACAAGCAGGAACACTGCTGCAAGGGAGCACTAGTCACAGGTTTGTCGTCGAGGTTTGTTGCTATTGTTTAAAAAAAAAAAAAAGCCAAAAGTCTTTTCATTGCATTCCTAAGAGACTTTTGAATTCAGAAGTTATTAAATACATGCATGCAAGTGTTAATAAACATTTTAACATGTTAAAATCAAATGTCTGTTGAGGCAAAGTATTAATCAGCACCTTCTGCAAAGACAGGAGGCCACAGCCAATAAGCTCATTGGATACAATTTAGGATTAGTTGAGTCTCGGTTGGTTCTGACAGCAGGTTCAAAAGTTTACACCACTTCTACAGCCAGTGCCATTCCTCAGTGGAGCACTGGCTGGGTCAGCTACAGCTGAATATTGCCATGGGGGCTTTCTGTGGAAAGAGGAATTATTTCCTTTTCCAGGCAGCCTGACATAGGCTGTGCAGCAGAGTCCAGTTGCCTTAACAGCAAAACAATGATCAAGTGAAATGATCTTATCCCAGTACAATAAAATTTAAGAGCTACAGTACCCTGAAAGTACAGAGTATAAGTTATTTTGATGTCCACATTATGAGCAAGTTAAGGAAGAATATTTACTGAATAAATAAATTAATAAAATATATTAATTGATATTTATACCTGTAGGGTTCCTCTCTACAGTATTTTCTTGAAACTACTAAACTCCAACACTGGGTCCCAGCTTTAATTCTAACACTAAATTATGAAAGATCACAAAAAGGCCAAGATGCTTTTACACTTACTTAAAATCCCCTCTACAGCATCATGTTGCACCAGCTTCAAACCAGAGATCCTCACATTGGCTCCTGTACAGTCAAAAAAGTTGTCTCCTTTGCCCTGCTTTTCTATCACGATATCATCTGGCAGCCCATAGCCTGAAAGCAGAGGGGAAAGGTGCAAGTGTGAAGAATAACTGGCGACAAAGAGGTGCTCAGTACATAAAAGACATTTAAATTAAAGATGGAGGTTTAACACTTGAGGTACTAATACACTGAATAGGATTTTCGACCAAGTGCCCAGGCTACATCCTTTACCTTGGCCCCTCTGCACCAAGGTACAGGCACTCAGAACCAAATTCAAAAGTTCCCTTACTGGAATGACACACAACAAAATGCAAAATTATCTGAGACAGCTGAACAAATGGGTAACTGAGCTCACATTTGCTAAGGCCAAAGTTCTCACTCTCAAAAGTTACAACAGAGCAGGGGGATGCAATGAGGACATACAGGCACCTCCAGTCTGCTTTCAAAGGACACAAATTCACTACAGCAGGCAGAGGTTTCAAAGAGCACAGAAGGAAAAAGCAGTCACCACCACAACACAAGGAAAAAAGTGCAAAGGACTTGATACTGTTAGTAAGCTCCACTCAATATGAAACTTGGGGGAAAAATTCAGTGTTTGTGTGTTACACAGGCTTCCAGATGAATTCAGATTAAAAAGAAGCTTTCACAAGCATGTGCCAACATTGATTTACTGAGCCATCCACAGTTGTCAGCATTCAAACACTTACAGGGAAATTTATGGGCATGTAAAGCTTTTATTACTTGTCACTGACAAGAATCATGATAAGGAAAGCAATAATGCAACATCTATTAAAGCAGCATGAGTCCTATCATCTTCTGAAAGCTCACACAAACTCTGATAAGAAGTGCCTGAGTGCCAGCTTTTAGCCAAGTTCATAAATGAATGCTGCCATGTGCAATTAGAAAGGTTAACAAAAAAAGAAAGAACAAACCGTGAACAAGAGTTGGCAGAAAGTTTTAAAGACAGTCAGTATGCAAAGTTAAGTAATTGATACTTCAACATATAATACTACTTAGAAATCTTTCTGCACTGCTCCTGGTTTGTGGTCACCCCTGAAGAGGAGCTGCATGGGGCAGTTTACTTCCAGCACATAAAACGAGAACAGCAACAGGACAGCAAACGGCAGATACAGTTTAACTTCACACCACTACAGAAAGAGGTTAATATCCAAGGCAAGAGTTTTAGGACTGACTGTCCTACAGACTACTTCGAAGTTTCTCTAACTATGGTTTCAGCTTGCTTCCCACTTCACCTCTGAACTGGCAGCTCTAGTAGAGAGAAGGAAGCCAGTGCAAGGCAAGGAACAGAGAAGGAAGGATTCCCCTGGTGCCCAGTGCTGTTCAACACAACACAGCCCTGGCTGTACTCCTGCCTGCACAAGGGGCTCCACAGGAGCTCAAGCCAATTGTCATCCAGTAACACTGATCACAGAGGCACTGATGCTAAAGGTCCCCAGTCCAGCCTGAACTACTATTGCACAAGCAGAAGGGTGCCTTTGCATCATGTTTTTGTCAAGCATGGAAGTTGTCCTTGCCATGACTTCCTGCAGCAGCTACTGCTTTAACCTTACTTAGTTCCTGTAAGTTTTTATTTATCCCTGACTTACTAATCTTCCTACTTTCAATCTTGGTACTGACTTGAAAGAGTGGCTGGAATAAAAATAAAAGCTCTACTAAGCAAAGTGACATTATATCTCTCATGAGTCAGCCCTTCATCCCAAGAAAGCCACCAAAGCAGCAGCTGCTTAGATTAGTGCCAGCAAAGTTTGTCTTGATGCTCCTACTTCAAAGGTTTTTGGCTGCTACTATTGCTCTAATACCTTATCCAACAGGAGTCCATGTAAGAAGATTAAATACCCTGACATGTACTCATTCAGAGTGCAGTTTGTACTAAAGATAGGTACTTATATGCCTTGCTCCTTAAAATAGGGCACCTCATCCTTTAATGTGTGCTACTGCACCATTTGTATTACTGCTTCCTCAAAGCTTGAAAAGCAATAAATACCACCACACACGGTTTTAGAACAATGTCATTCTTGAGATAAACACAGCGCTTTACCTAGGTCCCTTATCCTGCAAGTGCACTGGCTATCAGCATGTTTCTCTGTATAAATCAAACACACACAAGAGACGGGCAAGAAAGAAAATAACACTCATAAAACAAAAAGGGCAAGAAAAATTAAAGTCCAGAACAGCAGGAAATTTAACTTTCACCCTTCATCCCATTAAGAAACTTTGACAAGATAAAAATGCAACTGTATAAGTATCTGAGCTGCACAAGCCCCAGCAATAAAAAATTAGACTGCAGTGGAATGTGCCTGCCTAATGCAGAGGAATTGCACTGACTTATCAAGAAGGAGAGATAACAACATATCCTAGATAAGGCAAAAGGATTTTAAACACAAATATTTTGCAAGAAAAATCACAGAATGACATATGCTGTGTCTGTTTCTACAGAAAAAATGTGTTAAACCAAAAGCTCCCTCCTTTACCCACATGCTTCACATAATACAGTCATTGCTGACATGCTCCAAGTGCCACAAACCAAGTTCCAACAGCCCCTGGCTCGTTCCCTCTGCATTCCTCAGGGCTGTACTGACTGTGGGGCTCAGTGTACCCCTGAAGCAGATTAACACATGCAAACAAGGACATCTCTCAAGTACTCAAGTTGGTGACACTAAAAACTGAAGCCTCTCAGCATTACTTCTGAGCTTCCTAGATCACAACAATCCAGTCCCTTTTGTCTCTGTTGAATCCTCTCTATTACCTATGTAATTAAAATTTATGCAAACAGGAGGAAATAATGGATTTGCTATTAGTCAGCAATATCTGCAGTTTATTCGCACTATGGCTAATGAAAAAACTTACTCCCCCCGGCCTTAGACACGGCTCTAGAGCAGAAACAGGAATACTTGGAAGAAGAAAGCAAATGTTCTCAGCAAACTCTGCAAAGAGTAAATCCTTATGCAGAGCTAGTTTAATTCATTCCATTTCCTTGTTTTATGGACCTTTATGCTATCAAACCTTCTACCTTCTAGTTCAACTGAGTCAGCAATGCAGAACACGCCATCTACAATGTAATGCCCGGGAAAGATGATGACTGTGTCTCCTTCATAACAGGCACTTACAGCTGTCAGTGGGTCATTGTGAAACTGCAAAAGACAAAATAAACTACAATCAGCTCCTGAAGAATGCTATAAAAATGGATGAATTTATGCCCTCAGAGCTTGCTTTTCAATTAAACGTTGCTGCTTTTGTAAAGAAACCCTTTTTAATGGTACCAATAATACACAATTTCTACTTTGAATTCAGGAACCATAGCACTCTCTGGACAAAAACAACCTTAACACATGCCTTTGATGTTTGTGTCATGACCATTTCCCCATGAGGAAACTGGGGCAGAGACACAGATAGAAGAGCATGTGCACCAGAAAGCAAACTTCACTATAGCCTTGGTTCCAGGCTAACATCTGAATTGTGCCCCAAGTGACTTGCCATGAATTACTGAAGAAATAGGTGACAGAAGGTAAACAAAATAAAAAACAGTTCAGCAACTTGATCAGAGCTGGTCTGAATACTGGTGTAACTCTTCCGTCCTGGTTCAAGTCACCCCAAAACAGAGTTCAGATCCTTTTCCTTGATAAAGAGGGTGGGCTGATACCCTTCACAAACATTACCACGAGATTCCACGCCAAAGGATGAAAAATAGTACAGAAAAACTACACATTTATTGCTTCCCAGCAAATTCCAGTGTGAGCATAATAATATAAAATCCGATTTATAGCCTAAAAGCGAATTCAAGACCTTCCCTATGGCTCCATTTTGGCCATCTGTAATTGATGATCAGAATACAGCAAGCAATTTCATTTGGGTCCAAGGAATTCAGACTGCCCTTAACTGCTGAAGTAGCAAGTCCTGCCCGAATTCACTAAAACTAAATATAACTGCTCTAAAATAAATGTATCTTCTACACAGGACTAAAGCAAGAGACTGACATTTCTCCCTTCAAATTCTAGATCATTATCAGCAGCATCAAGAGACATGGGTATTTCAAAACTAAATGGAAGTATTACACCTTACCATATTTCACTGTAGAATTATTCATTTCCTACACACAGGAAGGAAACTGCTTGTATACAGTACTCAGCAGCACAGATGAATTAAAAGAAATTATTTGTGTCATCCACTCTTACCGCTTATTGTATAAATTACAGTGATTTCTCTTTTTGGACTGACAAAAAAAACAGCACTGGGCAAATGTAGTATCTTTCACATGATAAATGAACTTATTCTTCCATATTGTTTAGTGAGGAGAAAAAACTATCAGCAGACAAGTCCTGTTACTGCACCTGCATTTTGACATCTTCACCATAAGATTCTGGGGAAAGTTTGTCCCTCATCAACAACTGGAGCTGATTTGCTGCCATGGTCGAGGGTACAACGTGAATGACCTTGGTACCCGTTGTCCTCAGTCCTTTAGCCTGGAGACTTCCATACTTTTGGTAACCAAACACATACCTACAACAAGAACAACACAGCCATCAGCTCCTTCCTCAGAAAACACATCCTATATGTTATGTTATTTCCCTCATGGCCTCCTCCTGGCACAAACCCACCAAGTACCTCAGTTGAGGATTCTCAATCAGTTTTAGCTTTTGTTTTAAGTGCTCCACTTCCTCATACAATTTGAGTCCTTCTACCATGGAGACGTTTTCTACTTCCGAGTCCAAGTCACTGGTTGAGATGCTGTTCCTCACGTTTAGAAACTTCGCATAAAGCTCTTCACATTGAGACAACAAGTTCTGGTAATCAGCTACAATCCCAGAAGGCACACGGTGTTCAAGGATATCATAATGCCTGCAATTCAGAGCAAGGGGTCAGCACATTTCACGTGTACAATTCTCAAAGATCAAATACAACATTGGAGAGAACCTGAGTTTTGCAGCACTACTTTAGTCAAGATTCTCTGCAGCCTATATTATTATTATATTATCCATTTTATTTGAAAGCAGCAAAACTAGAAAACTGAACAGACACAAACATTTTGCTTTCTAAATAGTTGCCCATCCACTTGGTAAGATTGTACACAATTATCAGAAATTCACCCCAGAAAAAAAAAAGAGGCATAAGCACAGCTTTTATTAGGATTACAACTTGTACCACTGTGATGGTGGTTATCACTGGGGTGCTGTCTGATGGAAGGTCAATGATTACAGGGAAAACCAGGGCTCAGAAATCAATTGGCAACCTCAGTTCAGCCTTCTCCCCATACAAAGTTTGACCATCAGACAGTGAATGCTGTTAGGACAAACTTGCTTTGGTTTATTAGTGAACAGGGTTTTTTTACATCTAGTTGTGAGTCACTATTCCCACATGACACTTTTCTGTAGTTCTGCCCCAGTAACAAAGGTGTTGTACTCACAATCTCAGTCGAGGCTCAACACAGCGCACAAAGTAATCAAACTCATCCTCCTCCTCCTCGTCCCAGGTCCTCCAGATCCACCGGTAGAAGAACCTTTTGAAGCAAGGTAAGTGTTTAATCACAGAAAGGAGGAGAGCAGAGGCAACAGCATTGGAAACACCAATGTAACCCATCTGAGAATTCATCCCAAAGCATCACCTCTCCCCAGATCAATGCCACTGTCCTGTAAGCTGCTTAGTATACAGAGAAATCATCTTTCTTGCCTGTTTTTCAACTCCATAATGAGTTTTATTCTGTATGTTGAAGTCTAAAATTCATAATGGCCTGAGTTCCACTTCCATCAAAAGAGAGTAAACAGCTAAAAGCTGGATTTGAAAAACGGGACTGACACTCTTTGGATCCTCTTTTTTGTTGTTTGGTTTTGGCCAGGCATCCTTTAGCTAAGCTTTATTTTTGACTATATAGGTCATTCCTCCTATTTTAGCTTTTTTATCCAGTCCTACAGCCTATTTGTAGAGAGCTTTCAAACAGCATGTAGTGCATGAAAGCAAGAGAGATGAAAAAGAGACAGGGAGATGATAAAGAAAGGAAAGGAAAAGAAAAGAAAACAGAAGATGTGAACAAACCCTAAAGAACAAGGAGCAAATTTAGGAGATGAGGCAAAACACAATTAAAAAAAAAAAAAAAACAAGAATGTGACAATAAAGGAAAAATTCACCAAAATTATACAGAAGAGAAAGGAATACTATACTAGAGTCTGTGAGGTGATACAGTCCAAGGAAATCTGGGGTGGAAGACAGAGGGAAAGCAGTCTCCTCAGAGAAAGCTTGGCTTAAGATGCTCCCAGAACAGCCACAAGAATTCAGGACATGACCCACAGGGTACTAGCAGAGTGTAATTGTCCTACCTGACATGCTCTACAGCCAGTGCTGTCTGGTCAAACTCTCCTGACTCATCATACACAACCCACAGCTCCTGCAGGAGGATCTGATATTGCTTCAGCTCCAGGAGTTCCTGCATGCACTCCAAGGTAAAGCTGCTGTCCCGTGACTCACACAGGAAAGGGTCACTGAGTTGCACAACTGCTTTCAGAGACGAGTAATCCACATCAACAACCTGTTGGAACAAAGAGCTGTGAAGAGCTCTCAGAACCTTAGATCCAGCTGAGAAAGGTGGACATGATGTGCGTAAGTCAGGAGGGCACATTGGGCTCCAGGTGAGCCACACAAATGGCACGGTACAGCCAAGGCCATCTCTGCAGCTGAAGGGATAACCCAGAATTAAGGTTCTCAGAACCACACACCTAGAGACCCTTTTCCACATTCAGAACTTCATTCAAATCCCTCAAAATGCTTATAACAAGGCCAGTAAATTTCTCCCTATTTAGGGTTTTGCTGCTTTTAAAAAATGGCAAAAGCAATATCCTCAGACTCAAACAAATCAACACCTTACAGTTCCTCGGGACTCCTTCGGGGCTCATTTTTCAAAGTGCCCACAGGATACAAACAATCCAAGGGTTAGTCTGGGCCAGTGAAAGCCATTTTGTCACTAACTGGGCAGAAGAGCTGAGTGGGTACAAAGTTCTTCCCTCTTTAACCATGTAATGGAACTGGAAGTTCAAACATCCAAGGCTTGCAACAAAGATGTATGACCCGGACATTAAGAGAACTAGAAAAGGAGTATCCCAGCTGAGTCTAAGACAGGTATATGCAAAGCAGAAGAGCTACTGTCAGTACCAAGGTGGGTTAAAAAGAAGAATTTTACTGATAAAAAACGCAACTACATTACAACCAACAGCTCTGGACAGAGTATCCCCTCTGTGCCCTTGCAGTTCTACCTCACAGCTCACTCACACTGACTCGGTGTTCCACCTTCCCATTTAAAGCAATGAGCCCTTAGAAAAAAAAAATTCCTATTGCTCTGGCCATCACTGGAAATTAGATATGACAACATTACTATTATTTTCTACCAGTCTGTTAAACTTCATAGATGTATGACCAGTCTGTTACTGAGGCAAATGATGTTAATTGGAGAGAAATGCCTGAACAACAACATTCCACTTACCCCAACAACAACCTGAAACACATCAGTGCGCCAGATTGCCTGCCAGCCAGATGGCTCAAGGACCTTCTCCAGGTACTCAGCTATTAATTGCTTCACCTCAGAAGCTTTGCAGTCAGCTAAAACAAAATTGAAGACAGTACATTTATGTAAAGAATGAAAGAAAAGTGCTTCACATAACTGGAAAATGAAAAACAACACAATTCAAATGTTCCTCTACCACCTCTAAAGTTGGACTTCATTCTGTTTTGCTCATGATAACAGTCAGCATTTTTGCCATTTCTCTTAGTATTGAGAGAGTTGGAGAGGCATCTGTTTTGTGCTTCTCTGAAAGAAGAGATCCAGTACTCAACCCTCCAGGTATTGAAGATTTCAGTGCCAATGGTACTAAACACATAAGCTGTGCCTTATCCTAATCATGCTCACTACACACAGGAAAATTCAAATAAGACAAGGTAAAACAAGGCACAGAATCCACTAACATCTCTGCCTTCCATCATTCAGATTTTATTAACTTATGTCAAAACCATTGCCGCCTGGTCCGCCAGCTAGAGCAGCTGAAGTTACAGCATTAAAAGCATCTCACAGTTTAACATACAATTGACTCCACTCAAACTGGATCACTTAAACAGTCACTACAAGAAAACTAACACCACCTTCTTTTTCTACCATGAAATGACTTACCCAAGATGTAATCCTGGTACGCACTAAATCGCTCATAAAAGAAAAGATGATCGGTGTGAAAAATATCTGGAAGAAGCACGTTCCCATCTGGCACAGCCCTTCCCAAGGCAGTCCCCACGTTGCCACGACTGCCATAATCACTCCAGGAGTCAGCACTCCAATCACTCCCAGCATCTTCCTGGTCCGCAGCTGGGAAGAGGAGAGGGAGCAAAGCAAACCCCACAAATTGTCAGTTCAATGCAGTTATCACTCACTTCACTATTCCCACAGAATTCCTGTTCAGCTTAAGACCCATCATGAACCTGCTTTCTACAACACATCTTAATTATCCTTAGTGAAGAAAGTATCCTACTTGGTTAGTTGATCTCTCCTCCAGAACATCAACCCTGTCCCAAAAGAGGGTCTCATTTGTTCCCACCTGCCCTGAGTCACAGTTACTCTACTAATTTACTCTGTTCTTCAGGTAAGATCTAAAACCCCATTCATGGTCGTATTCTGCCTCATTAAACTCTGCCTACGTCACCCAGACATGATATCAAGACATAATCCAAATTATTTTGGAACATGCATAAAGCCAGCTGATCCCACAAACTGATCCGAAATGACACTCAGGATTACTGTGAGAAAAGAGCAAGCTATAAGAAAAAGGCATGATAAACTGCAGGTACTAGTTTCAGCTAAAGATGTGCTTTCACAGTTGCCTTTTCCTTTTCTTGTCTTTTCCTGTTCTACAGTACAAGCCTTCTTTTTGTACTTTAATAAACTAACAAAGTCTCTGCATCTGAAGTTTCCACAAAGGAAATTCTGAGCAACATATTTAGACAGAAAGGTCACAGCGTTGTAATTCTCAGTCCACTTAAACGGACACTGGCTGAGCCTTTGCTTTGAAGGGCTCAGTGCAACAACAGCACCTCTCCACAAGAGTTCTTTTTACAAACTCGGATCAGTCACTGTTGGTTTCACAGCATCTCTCAGGCCTGGTCACCCCTAAGTTCAGAAAACATTAGAGAGATGACTGCTGGAAACCAAGTGTGATGATGATTCGGGGTTTTTGTTGTTGGGGTTTTTTTGTTTGTTAATGTAACAGCTCAAGTCACCCTTATAGTCCATAACTTGATTCTGCAACAATCCACAGGCCTCTGCATTTCCATTATTCTGCAGTCTGACCTCTACTAAAATCCTAAAAAGAAGGCCGAAAACTCCGTGCTATTTCAAACACATCCCTCACATTTCAGGACATGTAATGGAAGTTAGCACTTCTGACCTCCCATTTGTTAAAGTTCTTACTTATTTGGGTCAGACTCAATCAACAAAAGAAAAACCAGAACCAGTGTGTGAGCCAACCACAAGTGTTTGGAAAATTTCACTCCTCTTTGCAGCACCACCACTGTGATAATACGTAAAGAAAGGAAAAGTTGGCTTAGATGATCTAGTGTGATTTATGAAACACTGTTACATGTACACCGTAAAACAGGATTTTCTTTCTACACACCCATAACCAAATCAAGCCACTCTGACCAACAACACCCTGTACGAGCCACACTATGAACTCCGGAGCACAGCGTGTGTTCCAGAGCAAGCCATTTTAATTTAGTCTGTTCCCTGTTTACAATCTGCAAGCCTGTAACCAAATATCACTAATGGCCTGCACTGACCGGGGATGCTGAGGAGACTCTAAAAGCACCGATACTGTGCTGCTCAGGCAGAGGGCAGGGGAGCCACTCGCAGGGAAGCGGCTTCTCCTGGAACTGTCAGCGTTCCAAACACATAGATCCCGGACGCCCAGTTAAGCACCCGTGGTAGGCACCTGAGAAACACAGCGGAGCTTCACGATTAAAAGTTAAAACCCCACAACATTCACCTGCGTTTATTTGCAGAACCATCCGTAGGTTCGCTCCGCCGCAGGGTCCCACGCCCCGAGGCGGGGGCCGGGCCGGGCCCACGGAGGTTCCCCGGGGCGGACCCGAGCCGGGCCAGAGCCAGAGCTCGTGCAGCCCGGGCCGCGCTGCAGCTGCGGAGCCGCCCCGGGCCCACCGCGCGTCCCTCGGCACCGCCCGAGCGCTGGGCGCGGAGTGCCCGCTCCCTCCCGGGGAGCTCACGCCCGCCCTCCCTGCCTCCCCGCCCGGCCCTCGCAGCCCGTACCTCTGTCCGCCTGCTCGGCGCCGTCCTGCGGGCCGGCGGCTCTCCTGCCCGGCGGCAGCGCCCAGCCGTCCCCCTGCGGTCCCGGCGACCCCGCCTCGGCCATGGCCACGGCCGCCCCTCCGCCCGCCGCCTTCAAACCGCCCGGGCACAACGGCCGCGCCCGCCCTCACGACCGGCCGCTCCAGCGCCCCGCTCTCATTGGCTGGCGGCGCCAGGACCCCGCTCTCACTGGCTGTTGGCAGCCAGTGCCCCGCCCTGATTGGCTGTCGACAGCTAGGACTCCTCCCTGATTGGCCGTGGGCAGCAGTGGCCGTTGGTGTGCCGTCCCCTCAGCAGCGCCGCCGCTTCCCGGTGTCCGGGAGCCCGGCGGGGCTCGCTCTGCTCTGGAGCGGGAGGAGCGGTGGAAACCTGCCCCTGTCATCCCGACCGATCAACCGGGGGCGCTTCTGTCAGCCACGACAGTGCGGGCGAGGAGCGGCGTTCCGCACACAGCCGGGACCGCTCCGTCCCCTGCGCAGAGGGACCCGCGGCGCACGGAGGGACGCGCGGCCGGGGAAATGTTCAAACACCCGACGATCTGCCCCCTCAAAAAAACCCCAAACCACTCCAAACAAATCCAAAAACAAGCGGAAAAAACCCCACCACACAACCCTCCAAAACCGGCAACAAACAAACATTAAAAAAAACCAAAAACTCGCAACAGAACGGAATTCTCTGAACGCCAGGCAGGCCCGCTCCGCTTTTAGCTCTGACAGGTTCGTACACAAACACGAAAGACACCTTGTTAAAATCTGAAGCCCCAGGATGTCCCCTCCGGTCTGTTCCACAACCGCAGCTCTTCCCAGGCCGCTCCGGGCGTTCTGAGCTGTGGCCACAAGCGCCGACAGCGATTAAAGCCAAAACAATTGCTCCAACAGAGCTGCGGCCACGAGGGGGCTGCCTCAGATTTCTGACAGCACGGCGGAACGCCTCCGCCGGCTTTCCCAATACCCCTCGCCTTTGCGGCAGCAGCACGATGCCCTCAGCTTTACCCGTTCAGAGGAAGCCAAGAGCCCAAGTCCTCCCGACATCGCACGAGTCGGAGCTGCCAAAGGTCCGCTGAAATCAACCTTTGTCCATCGTAACCCCAGAAGAAAAGAGAATGTCTTAGTCCCCTGCACTTTTCTGCTGTCGGGATTTAGCCATTATACTGGGCATGCGTGTTTAACCACACTCATGTAGTTTTCATATATCGTAATTAGTTACAACATTACAGGCAAACATCTAAATCTCCCTCAAAAGCGCCTTTTTTTTTTTTTTTTTTTTTTTTTGTAAGGTCAGGCTTCAGAGTAGAGCGTGTTTGTAAATAAGATGTCTTAAAATTGCCAAGTTTTAAGTACTCAATTTAGTTTAGGGAAGGGATGCCATGCAGAGGGACCTTGACAGGCTTGAGAGGTGGGTCCTGGTGATCCTCACGCAGTTCAACAAGGCCAAGTGCAGGGTCCTGCACCTGGGTCGGTGCAATCCCAAGCACAGGGACGGGCTGGGCGGAAAATGGATCGAGAGATTAGATTGGATATTAGGAAGAAATCCTTCCCTGTGAGGCTGGTGAGGCCCTGGCACAGGTTGCCCAGAGAAGCTGTGGCTGCCCCATCCCTGATAGTGTCCAAGGCCAGGCTGGATGGAGCTTGGAGCAACCTGGGATGGTGGAAGATGTCCCTGCCCATAGCAAGGAGTTGGAACTGGATGATCTTTCAAGTCCCTTCTAATCCAAACCACTGTATGATTCTGTAAGTAATTAAGAACTGGGAGATTGTCCCTACTAAACCTGTAGTACCATTGAACATGGTATTATATTAGAAATGAGATCCCCCATATTTAAAGAGTGAAGTGACGCAGTTATTCACATAAATTCTTTGCTATAAATCCACAGCATTGAGATTCTGCAGTAGGCAACACACACTTGTTATATGCACACAGAAGAATGTCTCTGATATGAAGGAAACTTCACTGAATGAAGAAAGATTTTTAATCTGACCTCAGCAACACATACTAACAAAATTTTATTCAGACTGTACACTGAGTTAGGAGGAGTAGAGTAAGGGTCAAAAAGAGAAAATAAAAAAGAGTAAGAAATAGTCTAATAGAGAGAAAAGATAGCAGAGGAACAGCAACAATAACTTTAACAATAGGAATGGGAAGAAAGAGAATATTTGGAAAGAAAGGGACTGGAAGAGGGATATTCCACCAAGACAAAGAAGGTCCTCTTTTGGAACTTAGTCCCCTGGTGGGATGTTCCTTGTCTTGTACTTTTTTCAACATCTAGAGTGAAAAGAGACTATCAGCATGAAAGGACAGAAATAGCAAACACAACAGGAAGGGAGAAAAACAACCAAACAAACAGGAAAGCCTAAATAAAAGGGACGAAAAGCAGAATGCCAAAGATAGCCTGGAAGATAGATGAGAAGCCAGACTGGTTTTGTGACTACAGGAGCCAAGCTTTGAACAAGCTTTTTTCCTGAGCACAGAAGCCAAATAAAGGATTCAATAAAAATCATGAGGTGGATACAAAAGGAAAGAAAGTGGTAGCAAGTGAAGAACAACCAAAAAAACCCTCATTCTGTTATACATTTTAGATATCTGCTGTTAAATCTCCACTATTATAGATTTATGTCCATAACTTTAGGCCCACAGTCTTGCCTATTCATATAACCTTATGCACAGAGTAACTGTATGCCCACAGTGCTATATAAACTGTAAAATTATGGGCATTTAGGTTCCCATATTGTTTAAATGTTTGGTTAATTTTTTCTCCAAATAGATACAATGAATTCAGACTCAAAAAGGGCAGATCAGTTCTTTCACACCTGGGTGAAACCCTGGTGATCAGGACAACCCACTTATCCCTATTTGTCCGTTTGCAGAACAGCTGTGGGCAGACTGTATTCCATTGTATAAGACTTCTGCAGCGTTCAGTTAATTATCCACAATCCTTGTAAAAGAGCTGTTTTACTTCAAAGAAACACTGTCCTGGCAGCAGTCGCTGCTGCAAGTGTCCTGGACTGATCAAGCTCCATTTTGTTCAAAAAACTCCACCGCAGTTGTTTCCTTCCCATCATATCGGAAATAGAAACACAGTACTCTTATTGCTGGAAACTTTCCACTTTCCAGCTTGAATGTGCATGCACAGTGCAGACCGTCACTTATTTTCTTGAACTTAAGCAGTTGCTTCTCTCCCTGCAACGTTTATGCACCCCATTTATTACTGAGCATGAATTCATGTTTTCCTGAACCTCTTCTGGTAAGTCACAGTCTGTCTTCCTTTGCAAAGCAGGTTTTCCATTCACCTCAGCTTACTAGTTGCCCTTTTTTTGCACTTTTCTCCAAGTTTGTTTTTTTTTTCTCTTGAATAGGAGTGACAAGGTCTGTGTGAAGAGCTGAGGACTGGCAATAAGTTACATGGAACATTATCACTTCTGAGCTTGAGAGGAAGGAAGAGAAAGTGTTTGCCCTCTCGCTCTGTGCTCAGCTCTCACACTTTTGAGTGGAATCTCATTGCTGCTTCTCCTCGGAATGTGATGTGTGCACTTAAGTCACCTGGATGCTTCGAAAACACCCAGCCTTGTATCTTAAGCCCCAAATATATTTGTTCACCTGTCTTCTCCTTGAAATATTAAAACAGTGGGGAGTGCTACTATGCAGAACTCCATCTTTTGAAATCTGAAATAGACTTTCACTCCAAAACATGACATGGCAAATACAGTTTGAAAGTCACAGAAAATGTACAGAAATTAATGCAAGTGCAGCTACATAAAGCTAAGGAAATGCAGTCGGGAACTGGTATCTTAGTACTAAAAGACAATTGCCTTTTAGTGTTGTACTAGTTTTAACTGAAGAAACACAAAGGACATACATCCATCTCAGTTGAGAGCACAGGCTATTTATGCCTTAAAATAGTGTCTTCTTAGTCATGTCCCATTACAAGGCAACCTTAAATTACAAATAGAATCAAAAGATCTAATTATTTTATGACATGCAATGAAAAAAATTGTTAGTCAATATAAGGCTTGGAAATCATAAAATATCTATGACGTGTGGAATAAGCAGCTGACACAAGCCAGCAGAGCTATGATAGTGATGGGAAAGAAACAACAAATATGCACAAAAGAAAAAAGAAATTTAGAAAGAGATTGCTACATAAGACGTTTCTGTGTACTTTGCTCATCTTTGCACACATTTTCTGTGTTGCCATGGCAATCACTTTAGTCTTTCTAGGCCTCCATTTGAGCACTATAAAATGCAGATAATGTTTTTTACTGCATATGTTTCAGTAATTCATTTGCAAATTCACATTTATGGCAGGGGATGAATGGTGTCACATAACTGTAGATTGCTGTTAATTAGTTTGCTAATTATATATTGGGTAACGTAACTGATGTTCTTTGACAGGTATTTCGTCTGTCTTTAGATTTCCTTTTGTAGCAGTATAAGTTTAAACCGCTGTAAACCTAAATAAGCTGAATCTAATTAGAAAGGCAGTTAAATTTTGAAACCCTATTCAGTTTCGTTCCCTCAAAAGTTCAAATCCAATTATTTTCTTATGAACTATTTTGGAGCTTCCCATACGAGTTTGCATCCAAATATTTACATTTATCAAAGATGGAGCCATACCGCTGAGATCAAGACATCTGTCTTCCAGAAACTGTAAAACATTAGAGCTGGAAATCATCTTCTTCTACCACTGCTTCTCTCTTTATTACCAGAAGATGCTTCCTTACATGTGCTTTCTAGTGCATTTTGAGTAGTTTTCAGAATCTTCTCAATATTGGCTTCTTCAGGAAGGTACTGGCTGGGTTTAGAATTGTTCTAACAGCCACTTTATATTTAAAAAACAACAATAACAGCATTGCTTCTTTGGATTTTCATGTCTGTAGACCCTTTTTTTCTTGCAATTCGCATTAACTGCTTCCAAGATTCTTACTGCTGAGTGCTGAGTTTTTCTTAACCACAAACATGCCTGGTATTGCTAACTCTGTAATTTTCAGAAATGCGAAATTTCAGCTGACTGACCTTGCACACTGAACCTTGTCTCCTTAATAAGGAGGTGGTAAAACAGATGTTAGTCTTTCTGCCACTGCAGAGGATACTGCAGTTCTGTTTTCGTGATCCACTGAAGAGCAAACAAAGTAACATGCTCCAGGACACCCTGCTTTGAGCAGGGACATTGGATCAATGACCTCCAGTGGTCCCTTCCAACCTCTCATGTGCTGTGATTCTGTGAAGTACTTCACTAGAACTGGGTCCAACTGAGAACTGATCTAATTTAGGTGGGCTTTTTTTCCTCTCCTTTTTTTTTTCTTTTTAGTTATTTCATATATATTGAGACATATCTGCCTCTCAGCTATGTTTGAGAGGGAATATTCAATCTATATGTTGATTTACAGACGGAATCTACATCATGCTGGAAAATTCAAGTTCATGCAGAGCGCTTGACTAAGATTCATCTACAACAGAAGTGCTATAGATCATGTTCCCTTAGGTTTGGGTAGGTCCCTTCTCCAGATACTCATCTCTCTGGAGGAAGACCTTAAAAGATCCAAGAAGCAGTTGTTTTTAGATGCTTCAAATTTGTCAAGAGCCCCAGAAGAATAAAACAAGTCTTACGCAAGGTGTCCCTCAACTGGCTGCGGAGATACAAAAGGAACACAGCCCACAACAAAATGTTTTCTTTCTCTGGAGACAATCAATAGGCAGGCAGATTGTTCCAACAGATGTTAAAATTGAAATTGAGAGTCGATGGGAATAAATAGGGACCTCGGACAAAAAGAGAAATTGTAAACAGGCTTCAGCTTTATGACTAATACTGTGAGATTTATATATTGTATAACAGAGTGAATTATGTATTTTGCCCTATTTCTGTCAAAATTTTCGTTGGCATTGGTAAGAAAAGGCATCATTGCCATCACTGGCCCCTTAAGTGCCTGCCCTTCTAGAGCTGCTGACCACATCTTTGAAATGATAGCAAAGATGCTGTGATTAAATAGAAGGATGAAATCATGATAACTGCAGATGCAGAACACAACAAATAGTTAGGCATAATTATGTCAGGAAGAAAGCATGCTTGAAAAGAATGAAAATCACTTGCGCTAGTGATTTTGCATGATCATTGCACCTCTTCATTCACTGTAAACAAAACAAAATCAAATTTACCAGTGATGCAAAAGAATGCAGCTGTTGGTGATGGCATATGTTGTTTTGATCAGTGTTTCCGTTAGTTTCAGTTAAAATTTGAACATGGCTATTGAAAAACGATTCTTCTAGAATTTTGTGATAGTTCAAGTACTTGAGGTTCTTTTTTCCGAAGGACAGCTGTGTCATTATCTCTTAGGACTAATGTGTAGTAGTGACGGATTTGGGGTCTTAAAAATTAGCTACTAAAGTGTGTCAGAAAAGACACCAATTAGCCTGAAGTGATTTCTGACAAGCACTTGTCAGTGGGCTTATGATTGTCTTAGCAGATGGTGGTTTGGAAGGTTGGAGCTCTCTGAAATGTGCTACTTCTGGTAGTCAGAGACAGCCAGTTCATTTGGGGCATTAAAAGCCAGAACAAAGCCTGCAGAGTGCACTGGACTTGTCTGTTTGCTTTTCTGTGCTCTGCAATCTGTGCATAATCACAGTAATTTTACTACATGCTCCATAAATGTGTGCGTATAATAATGATGCACCATATAACTGCTTACACATTTAAATTATAAAGCCAATTCCTTCTTCTAATGGAATTCTTAAGGCATTTTTGAATTTTAAAAATATGTTGAAGGCCTTCCAGGAAAAAAATGTTTCCGACAAAATACAGGTTTTGTGCTTGGTGCAGCAAGTGCTGGGGTACACTCTAAGGTTTATAAAACAGTAGAATGTGTGACCCAGTGATCCCTAACAATTGCAATCTATTCAATTAGCAGAACAGCTTGTATCAAAAAAGGAGCTTTTTTTCCTCCAAAATATCACAACATATTTTGGTTATTTAGGGAAGTATTTTAATTCAACTATGAAAATTAAGAGGTGCATTTCAACTCCAATATACTATCTTTAAATTATGCTAAATAAATAAATAAATATTAAGTAGTGTAAAATAAATTACTATTTTTCTTTTGAGTTATCTCTTTAGTTTTATCCAAACTAATTTCCCTTCTGGTGGTCCTTTAAGCAGCTGCAAATCTCACCTACAAAAATAAAAATTATTAATCTAAAAGTATTTGAAGCTACTGCATTTCTTTCCTTTGCATACATCCCCAGTCTGTAATAGTGTCTATGATGTAGAACAGATTTCCGCTGAAATGGGAAATGTATCTTGTCCAGCTAAAAATAAAATAAAATAAAAGCCGAGTTACTGATGTTGGTTTTTTGCTCTTTTTTTAGATATATTTTTTGTGTCGGGAGCAAAGCAGAACACTATGTGCTGATGACAATCCATTGCTATGTCTGTACAGTCGGGCTTCTTCACAAACCAACTGGAGATTTGCCTTAAAACAGGACTGCTGCTAATGAGCTGTCTCCCTTGCTAACTTCCCTCCTCACTTTCCAGCACAGGAAGAGCACAAAGAAAATATCCAGTGTTGCAAGCAGACATGGATAAGTAAAAATCCTGTGTAAAAAATAGTCTTAATTATATCAAAAGTGTGCAAAGTCAGTAATTTTGCAAGTCCACCTCAGCCATAACATTCTGTGGATGACACTACTGGATAACTGGATCTCCACAGGTTCAATCCAGATCCGAGGTTTCCCTGCCATGTACAGGCACCATCACTGTGCAACGATGCTCAAGGGGGATGCAGAGGCAGCTAAGAACCAGGGTGGATCCATCCTTACCCTTACTTGTGGGCCTTAGAAAACCTTATTTGCACACAGGACCTGATTTCCCAGATCATCAAACCCTCCTTCTCCACTGTCCCAACCCTGAGCAGCATTACAAGGAGACTAAATATTTTCAAATAGAGCCTTCAAAGTTTACTCTTCAAGTGCCGTGTACTGTATGTGGCCATTTCAAACTAAAAAGACAGAGACAGCTTCTAAGGTTCTGCATTCCTCACAACCAGGGGGATGTGTGAATTGACTACTTTGGATTATACCCAAGGAGAATTGACACCAAAAGGGCAGATTAAATGCCCTGGTGGCAAATAGAGCATCACGTTGATGGAAAGAAGACTGAAGCACTCAGGTGCACTCAGGTGCACCAGCCCTGTTTGAATGAAGTGTAGACACTCCGCACATCAGCCTCAGAATGCAGCATGTCACCAAAAAGAACATGCATGAAAGGAACAGGACAAAAGACAACAGGAAAGTTTGCATGTTCTTACAGACCCAGAGGAGAGGACATTGAAATATTTGTGGCTTGCTCATCACTTTTTAAAAAAATGAAGGGAGAAACAAGAGGAGGTTTTTTCAGTGTGCCACCAAAGGGAACTAAAATCTGGAAAGACTTTGTACCAAGAGAGACTGAAACTAAGGCTGTTAATACAGGCATTAAATTGTTTTTTTTATGTTAAAACGAACAGGTTTTTTTATAGTCACACATAATAGTGCACACTGTTCTGTGAGAAGCTGGTCCTCTCCTCTGAGAGAAGACAGATAACTGATGAAAACTGTATTACGAAAGAATTTACAGCCAGTTCCTGAGCTACAGATTGTGACACTAATATTCCAATAGGAAGAGTTACCATTAAGATTGTTTGTCTTTGTATTGCTTTTTCCATTGTTATTGCACTTCCACTTAGAAGCAGAGAATGCTCACTAAGGAGAACTTGTTCTCCCACCTCTTTTCGTTAACATGAACCATACAACACAACATCAGCTGCTTTTGCATATTCCAGCATAAAATACTGTATTTGGTAGTTCTGTGTAGAGACAAAAGAAACAAAAGACACACAGGGTCACACCAACATACTTCAGATGGTGTGCAGTATCCTCAGTGTACCAGACAGGATGTGCCAGCTGTGCTGCAGCACCTGTGTCGTGGCACAGCAGTTTATCGGTATAAAAGGACCATTAATAAATAGTGGCAGCTCAGCAGGTTTGATGGAAGGACAGCACTTAAACAGTCCACTTGGTTCAAATGCTTGTTATTCCTTGAAGCAGTATCCTCTCAGGCAATGTGACAGTGTACAGCTCAGAGCTCCTGTTTGCACAGACTTCTGTCTGTGGGAACTCAGCCTGGAGGCTGTTAATGGAGTGAATCAGGCCCACTAATGAAGTGGCAGCATATCCTGAGTGTTCTGGGAAGTAACAGAGCCTGCAGCAGAATTGGATGAGCCCACACTCACAGCAAGAGTGATCAAAAGGACACTCCAATGTCTTCTCATCTTTCAGAAAGTGAAAAGCAAAGCAAGAGAGAGTGGATTTTCTCCAATTCAGTCCCCTTTTTGTAGCCAAATCAATATTCTCATCTCTGAATAAGGGACCCATTATTCAGCTGTTGTAAGCTACCACATCCTTCCCAACACTCCTGAGACGACACCGACATAAACAAGCTGAGCCCCTCTGTATCTGTCTCATCTTTTAGGTCAGGAGAAGGCCTTTCCTGCAGGTAAGAAACAAACATTTTATGGTCTTCCGTGCTAAAAGTACTGAGCCTTTATACAGCTGACACAGTGCAAGGACACATAAATATGGCTTAGCACCATTCAGTACCGTGACTTGCACGAGCTGGGTGATGACTGTGACACTGCTGTGGCCTTGGAGTTATAACTTCTGGAGGTACCGCAGAAAACTAAAACCCAATAGGAGTGACAGTATCCCTGCTGCTACCACTCTAACCAGCAGGAGACCTGACAGTACAACTGGACATTTGCATTCTAGACAAAGTTTGTCCAAAAGGAAAGAATTGACAGGATAGAGCTTGAGGTGCCTTTGGCCTGGAAGCATCTAGAGAGTTCAGCAGCAAAGAGCAGTTAATAACACAAAATAGTGGCACAGAGTAATGGCAAATGCTGTCACTAGTTTTGCTTAGTACTTTGAGATGCACAAACAACATTTTCCATAGCAGGATTGCTTCTCCTTCTTTTAAAATATTTCCCTTATGTTATAATCCAGAGGATCAAAATATTGGTTTAAACCAGCTGTGAAAAAGTGAATAGACTGAGATTTTTATGTTAGACATTAGGAAAAAGGGACTGAGATTTTTATGGTAGACATTAGGAAAAAGGATACTATTGGAAATTGGCTGGGCAGCAGTGAGAAGTTTCCAGTGTTAGATGTTTTCAAGAAGAAATAGCCGAGCATCTGTCCTTAATGAAGGGGTCATAATGAGTTCATCTTTGGCAGACAGCTGATGAGATTCAGCCCCATGACCCAGTGCACATTTTTGTAAACTGAGTTTTGAAAGACACTTCCAACATACCAGTGCTTTTTCATCCTCTAAAAGGAGATGAAGGTACACTTCACCTGGGATCTGCTTTTCTGAAAGGAAAAATAAAAAAGTCCTATCTGCTTGATATATTGTGTAAGCATCCCTTTCCAAAGATCAATTTCCCCCATCTTCTCCCATCTATGCAAATAGAGCTGTTTCTTCATCAGCGCAGTTGGAAAGAAAAGCCTCAGCCATCAATGTGAGCACTCAGCTGGATTCTGTGATGATTTATGGGTGTGTGGCCCTCCAGACAGCACAGCAGCATTGTGGGAGGCCACAAAGTCACCTTCAGAAATCCCAGGCCCCTGAGGCCAGTGGGAAAGCCTGGAGCAAGGAAGGCATACCATCAGGAAAGGAGGAACAAATCAGGGAACATTTAAATACAGTGGACATGCACATGTCCAGGGGAACTGATGGAAAGTGCTGAGGGAGCTGCTCAATGTCACTGTGAGGCCACTCCTGATTACCTTTGAAGGGTCATGGTGGTCAGGGAAGGTTTCAAGGAAGGAAGCAACTGTCACTCCTATCTTCAAGAGGATGCAGGACACTGCAAGCCAGTCAGCTTCCCTCAGTGTCTGGGAAGGTGGCAGAGATAATAATTCTGGAAGCCATTCAAGCACTGTCTTTTACTACATTCTAGTAGACAAAGTGATGAAGTATGAAGTAGATATGACTGCGGATAAAACCTGATGGAATTACCTGGTTAAAGGGTTGCTGACAGCAGTGTAAGTCCAGCTGAGGCAGTCACTAGTGCTGTACCCCAGGGATCAGTAGTGAGCTGGCACTGTTTAACCTCTTCATTAATGACCTGGATGACAGGGCAGACTGTACCCTCAGTCACATTGCAGATGTGAACCAGGAAAACCAGGAAAAGTAGCTCATAGATGGAAAAACCCATCCAATTATGTACTTTAAACAAAAATTCTTCTCTTACTGACAAAAGGCAACTCCATTTAAATTAATAACAATATAAGCAAAAATTGTTTTGTTAAAGTTCTATGAAAATAACGATATTAATAATAATAATTATTACGTAGTTAAAGCTCTTAATTTTTACATTTTACCTCTTCTTCTTTTACTACTTCCTTTTAGACCCCCTCCTCTGATATCATTGTTCTCTGAATAGGATATTTGATATGCTATTTGAAATAAATGGCAACTTTGAAAGCAAAGAGTGTTCCTGAGATAAAAAGCTCAGCCCCATACGTGATAGGACAGTGGCCCCATCTGTTGTTGGAACAAAGCTGTGGGGAAGCAAACAGTAAAAATCCAATTAAAGCTGTATTAAAACACACACAGTAGAGGGTGGCCTAATTCCCACAGCTCCCAGGCAGCATTGCTCTGGTGTACTCAGCACCTGCTCAAAGAGCTGGTGTGGCAGGGAAGCAGGGATGTGCTCAGCTGGGTGGGAACTGCTGGCAGCGTGGTATTCTCAGTGGATGAAAACTACTTCTTGGTGTTCATGATGATGCTGATGAATAAAGGCTGACTGACTTGATTCATGCCCATCTCCTATCTCATTTTAAACATACTAAATATGCAGCTTCCTGCTAGACAGATAAAACTCCAGCACTCCCAATCCTGTCCATAAAAAGCCTCTTTTGCTAACCCTCTGTCCTTCTGTTGGTATCAAACATTCTGCAGCACTGGGAACTGCCCCACTAATATGTGCCTGTCACTGACTTTGTAATCCCATGTTACCTACCTCCATTCCCAGTCATACAGAGGTTCCTGTGTTGTCAGTGGCAACAGTATGTTAGTCACCAGTACCACAGTGTCCTGGATGACACAATAGCTCCTGTTTTCCTGCTCAAGGCTGGAGGAGTGAGCCTCTTTCAGCAGGCACTGAAATACAGCAGATGACCTGAAAAGCCTTGGCAGGAATATCGTCAATGTACTAATAAATGTGCCCAAGATCACACTTTTGACAAGATGACAGACAGACTGCTCTCGAAGGCTCATGAGAAATGGCACAGTCTTAATTCCCCATCTGTGGTGCTGTCCAGGAGTTAACACTGGTACCCAGACAGACCTTTCACCTCTGGGAAGATAAGGCTGAGAGAGGCAGGGAGAGACAATGCTTTTGTTCAGAGCTCTGTTACTGATAACAGGAAGAGGTTTTCTGTGACTGTATCAAACAAATCTGGTCCAAAATGGAATACCCCATATTTACATATATTTACTTTCTTTATACCTTGCCCATCCTGATCTTTAGCTATTTCCTTGAGTCTATCAAACATTATTCTGTATGCAACTCAGCATAATAGCCACATACAGCCTGGCTTTTCAAAATACATAGTAGGTCAAAGTGAAATGTCTCAAATGTTCCACTGGAAAGATTGTACTAAGCTACTGTACTCATCACTTGCCAATTAGCCTGGTAAAAACAACTTGTCACAACTCCTTGCCAAAATTGATACATAATTGGAAATGATAAAAACCAGTAGCTCTTAATAAAAGGCCTGGACTGAATCTGGTTATTTTCAGTGTTAGTCACACTGCAGTGCCACTTACATTGAGCTGTTGTGCTGCACGGGAACCAAAAAGTCACAAAAAGAAACTTTCACAGCCAGGACAAAACTCAAGGACAAAGCATCCAAGTGGGGGCTGAAAGACCAAAACATAGCACAAACCCAAGCAAAAGCAGTGAGTTCTAAGAGAGGACAGAAAAAGTATTTTGCTTGTGTGTGTATATATGCATATAAACATGCATGGAGAAACCTTACTTAATTTAGGAAAAGACAACATGAAACCACTAGTAGAACAGATTATAGCTGCACCCAAAAAAACCCCACAAGTGATACAAAACCCCTTTCTTAGGTACTAGAAGGAAGAGTACAGCAAATATTTTACCTGTACTGGAAGAGGTACTGACTCCTAAGAAAGTCAGGTTTGCCTAAATACTGTAGAAACATGGTATGTTCCTATGCTCTACTCATGATGTTATTCATCTAATCTTTCTGAGGCCCAATCTGAGACTTCTCTACAAGCAACTTACAAAGGAAGGAGGCTCAGTCTGGCACCACTGCTCTCTTATAAAGTGTCTCCCTCCAAAACAGCTATTTACCACGGCCCTTGTTGCAAGCATAAAAAACAGCTGAACAGTTACTTCAGAGCCATGAACTTTGGGTTTAACTGGGAACTTAAAAGTACAAATACCTGCTCAGAAGCAGGAAACCATGCCCAAATTATTGCTTTGCATAGTTTGGTCATCTCCATTCTAATCAACAGGTTCCTCATGATGAAAATCCCGAAGTCAGTCTAACACATCCTGTATGGTTACTCACTATATTCTCCTGCAGTGACATGTCACTACATTTTGAAACCATGTTAACTTACTAGTTAATCTCAAGTGCAAATGCACTGCATCAGTTCATATCTGAGATGTTATTACTACCTTAAATTGACTTCATGTTGCCCACATAACTTGTCCATATGAGATCCAACGAGCTAAAGTAGACAACACATCCACGGAGTACACAGTGAACAATTCAACAACTTCTTCAGCATTAATTTATGATGATACATCATTAATCACAAGAACACTAAGAAACAGAATTTAATGGAAGACATGACGAATGCAGCACAGAAGAACACTAAGAGATTATGCTTCTAATACAATAAAAGTTCTTTATCTGAAACCTCATTACTTATATTATCAGTGACAGCAGAAGAAAGCTTCAGTTAATGCCTAGACCCTGCTTTTTACTTTAGTGACAAGTGAATGTCCTCTTGCCCACAGTGTTCAAATGCTCTGATATATATATAAATGTCTCTGTATATGTATAAAATATAAGCTGGTGCTGTACCTCTGTTTGTGGCCTGTGCAGAAAGCAACTTGCCTGAACACTGCAATTAACACTTACTGCATTTTATAATTGCCTGGCCTCCTTCTAGTCAGTTCTTTGACTAGTCCACTTGATACATAAAGTCCTGAATAAAACACTGTATGATTTGTTGTCCAACCTTTTTGGAAGTGATTATGATTGTGTTTTAGGTGACCAGCTCTGGAGTTCTTGGCACCATCTAGATAGCCAATATCTTAATCTTTCTGACTTTGGCACTGCAACTTTGGGCTGGTGTTTCTGACCTGCAGTTCTCTTTGTACAAGGTACTCCTTGGTAGTGGTGCAAAATATATTGTGCAGTGAATCCAGCTGTGTCCAGCAGAGTGAATGCTCCTGGAGTGATGCCAAAGAGAGGAGCTCGGCGGAAAACAGCCATTTACTGAGACATGAGACATAGCCGCCTATAAATACTAACAGGCTCTGTCCTCCAAGTCACTCAGTGTGAGGAAGAACGAGTAGCCAGGACATAAGTTCACTGGTAAGTCATACACCACATCACACACACCTTCCTCAGCTCTGAGGTGGAGCTGTGTCTGTGCAGCACAGAACCCTGCACGCAGACACTGCATGTTGACACCCCGTGCAGGTTGGTAGTTGGCTGCTGGAAGCTGCAGAGAAATCAAAGGATGGAGCTCCACAGCTAAACAAGTCCATCACCACAGCTACACTGCTCCTCACCCAGTGTGCTCGCAGGACAGACATGTGCACAGTCACCTTCTTTTTATTCTTCTTTTCCCCAGGTCAGAACCTTTCGTACTGGGTGTTCCACGCAGATAAGGAACAAGCAGCACAAGAAGAAATACTTGTTTTTCGAGCGGGATCCTGATCTCATTAGGTTATCTGGGGATAGGCGGGGATCCTTCAAACCATGACTGTTCTGTTGGAACCAAAGCAGATGGAGACACACAGACCGCTGAAGCAGCAGCTGGAAAAGACAGCCGCTTCATTTAAAGCAGGCAGCAGTGCTGCTGAGTTTAGGTAGTCTTGTTAGGAACCTGGAACTGGAATGAAGATTGCTCAGGGTTTGGTGATGAATGTGCTATTCTGCTGCCCCTGTAGCTGAGATAAAGGGCTGTTCAGGGAGGATCTCTCTTGACACTACCTTAGGAGCAAAGTCTGTACAAGATTTTGCATAAGAAAATGAAGGTGCTATCACCACACCAAATTATGGCCATAGGGAATAAAACAACCCTAATTTTTCTTAGTTTCATGTCACAGATGATTAAGTAGAAGACTATTTTAAGATGACACTTTCTGGTTGGTTCATTGCTGCTGACCTGCTGATTGCCAAGAATCCCATCCATTGTGCACCTCTGTTTCTTTGAAAAGTTTCTGTGAAAATGCTGTGAAAATGCAGAGCAATGTCACAAGCTGGTTTTTATGAGTAAGACGTTGAAAGGTCACTCCTTAATTTCTTGGTTGAAAGGTCAAAACTTTTGTGAAAGACTTAGGAAAAGAAATATTTTTTTACAAACAAGATGAGGTCACTTGGAACATGGAAGGCAGTATAAATGAAATCAAGAGTTAAAAAAAATGTTAATATTAACAGCTGAAGGAAGATAAAAGGTGATGGGATTCTCATTTCTGGATTGGCACTGAGGACTGGTTCAATAACTACAAAATACAGTGCAAATCTCAGAACAAGATAATCCCCCCTGTCAATAATTACCAGGTCCTGAGATTAGTAAGAAAAGGGCATTTTTGTTATTATAGATGTATGTAGCAGATACCCATTGAAGTCCCCCATTATTCTGCTGTCAGTTACCATCTGTTAACAAAGCCTTCATGTCTTGACAGCTTGTTTTTTAATTGTCACCCCATGCAGGTCTCCAGCTCACAGCCACACTGGGAGCTGAGCCTTTATATGTCATACATATCATGTAGTGAGTTTTCCAAGCTTCGGAAAAGGTTGGATTACCTTTGACATGTCAGTATCTCTCTAAATGACATTCTCCTACACAGCCAGCACATGGCTTCAGAGAATGCTTTGTGGGCTGATAAATTATGTAGAGTCTGTGCTCTTTTGGCAATGGAAGAGTACGCTTCCAATTAAGAATTTCTTTCATATGTATAAACCTGAAGTTTGCAAGTCTCCTGCGAGAGACATGTCAACTCTAACACTTGTCATTAAGGTCTTTAATGCTTATTATCCTGCCATTCCTCAACTCTCCCTCAAGAGCAGTTTTTAAGTTTCCATAGATACCTGCTCGGGAGCTCTGTTGTTTTTTCCCCTTTCAGAAAATGATGTTTATTCTCTCAAGAAGAAACTGTTTATACCAAGAAGCCTGTACAGCTGCATTAACGTGTTGTGATGCCTCTCAGATGCTTGGCTCCCTGTGTGATATCCCCCCCCCCTTCAGCTGTTATGCTGTGTGTGTGGCAGTCTAAGAAAAGGTCTGCAAACCTTCAGCACACTGAGAGGGAAGGCACAAAAGCAAGCCAAAAGGAAACACTCAAAGAAACATATTTTAATTACTTCTTTTCTCAGTTTTACATGGTAAAATCTTCTTTGCAAGGAGTTGTGCACATGCTGGAATTCTACAACTGTAGCATTCTCTTGCGGGGGGGGAAAAAGGCCATGGCTTATACATCAAAAACCAAAGCACATGTCCAAACAATCAAGTTGCAATGCACGTTCCCCTCTTCCCCCACCCTCCCTGCAATAGCTGTCACTGCAGCACTTCTCTAGAGATGTGGAGAACTCAAGTTCTGTTTTCTCTTCTGTCTTTTAGCTTTCATCCTGAACACATATGCATGAAGACAGAGCTAAACAGTCACATCGCAGACAAGTAAAACATAAGAAACACAAGCCTAAAATGCTTTGTGATATAGTCAAATTTCACCTATGTAAAGATCTTAAGGTAAAAAAGTCATAGGGCCAATAGGATTAATCATCACACTAGGGGTTTGGCTATGGAACAGATTGAAGTTAGGAGCAAGTTTTAGGAAGAGGAAAGAAGAGTTCAAAGAAGGCTATTCCTCAATTCCAAAAAATAATAGCATGCTCTTTTTTTTTTTTATCACTTACCCACTAAAAGTCAAAGTTAGAGACAGGAAAAAATCGTCAAGAGACAAGGATCATCATTTATCTCCTACAGCAGGAACCAAATTCAGGAGAAATCCAAAATCAAAACAAAAGACAGTTCACAGCAGACATTGATGAAAACCTCAGTGACTTAAGGCTTTAGCCATTTATGTAGAACCAGTTCTACAAAACTGCTTTTCCCCAGAGTTCATGATACCAAAACTCACCTCACCACACACCACATCATTCAAAGGGGCTTGTGCTGCACAGGTGTTGGCTTGCAAGGCTCAGCTATTCCGTGGAGTTGAAATCATCTCCAGGAGATCCTTCTCAAGCTTATTCCTGGGTTGCAATGCCAATCAGCTGTGTTAGCAAACAACCTCTTCACCCTTCTGCTGACTCAGGAGAGGTCAAAACCTCCCCTGAGAACAGCTGATACCTCTGGGGCTGGTGGCAGGTTTGCTTTAGTCGCCTGGCTGTGCTGCATGAGAGCAGGAAATACCTATGGGCTGCATCTCTGTATGACCTGTTACCTTCTACAGGGGTAACCCGGGGTGTTCTGCAGGGTGTGCTGACAGCAGCCACACAGACCTGCTCGCTGCTCTCTTCTACAGAGCTCTCAGCCCTTCTGGTAAGCAAAGCTGCTTTTCCTTTTAGCGATTAAGAGTGACATTGTATTCCAAAGCCAAAAGTATGAACCGAGCGCCTCACTCCATTAATATTGCCCTGCAGTTAGTAGGGGTGGATTTTGACAGCACACTGATTCTCCCTTTTGAAAGTGCTCAGGGAACAACAGGGTGCTTAAATGTCAGGCAACTGCTGCTCTTTTGCAGAAAACCACTTTTATTGGACTTGATAGGAAGACTACAAATAGAAGTAGAAAAGTAGTCTGAATCTGTGCTGTGTTTTTCATCAGACAAATGAATTCCCTAGAACTTTCATTTCAAATACTAGATTATCTTCTTTAATAAGTCAAAATTCAATGAGTTCACACTGACAAGATGACATTTATTTTACTGTAGGGAAGTGCATTAGTACCTGCAAATCAGTTTCTTGCAAGATGCAGGCCCTGAACAAAGAGTTCCTTAGATATTCACAGCAATCAATGTACTCTTTTGTAAGCACCAGCCCAGAGATCTGAAGCCCAGCTTGTAGCTTCCCCTCTGTTCTTATAAAAACACAGCCACACTCAAATGTAAAAGAAGGTGTTGTGCAAATGCATCCAAATGCCAGAAACATTGTTTTCCTGGGACTTCAGTGTCACTCTGGCTAGAAATATTGTTGCAGATTAGCAAGATTATATCTCTGGACATTATCAGTGCAAAGGAAAGAGGTGATGGGCCAGGAGTAAAGGAACTTTTCCAAGGATTAAGGAAGAAGGAACTAAGTATGTGAAATAAGCCACAGTCTGGGCACCTCTGATTTTTACAATGCTCTGGTCACCAATACATTGTTAAGAGATATTTTTTGGAAGTCTGGTCAGCTCTCACTGAGTGCAACCAAAGAACATTTAGTTCCCTGTTATGTACTTGTAGTCAAGAGACAAAATTGAGATGACATCCTTTGATGCTCTGTATGTGTGGGAATAAGAAGAATTACGCTAAAACGTGAACTGCATCATATAGAGGAAGACTTCTACAAAATATTAAAAAAAATTGAAAGGAATCAGTATATAAGCAAAACCCTGACTGGTAAAGGGTAGAAGGTTAATAGGAAATGATCCTGGCAGAATTTAGTTCTCCCCATTCATTTAACTAGGATCAGCTCTGACTGCAGAATTCAATTTCCCAGTTGATAAAGTGGTATATGCATTCTCTCAGAGAGCCTAAAAACCATTCCTCTTTTCCTAGCCAAGGAAGCTTTTTCTCTGTCAAATATCAACCACTAATAGTGAGAGGATGGTTGACAATAACCTCTAAATATTAAATGGTGCTATTAGCAAGTAAATATTTTGTCAAAATTTGCAAAACTGTTAGTGCATAGTTTCTTTAAAGTAAGTGAATGTTCCAGCTATGGCATGCTCTTCTACTCTCCACTGAAACGTGCAACAATTCCCTTCAGTTCATTACAGAGCCAAGCTTCAGTAGGGTGCTGGTGTCAGGCAGCACACCGAGGAAACTGCCCTGGATGTGAAATCTTAGGACTAAAACTAAGTATCTTTGTAAGGAACAAGAAGAAGAGGAAGAGACATTACGTACACTATGGTATTTGGCAAAAGGCACAACAATTTAGCTTCGAGTTCAGATTTAGGCAAAGATCTGATGTAAATGTATTTACTACCTTACTTATCGTACTGCAAAGACGATTCCAGCTGAGATCTTCTGCACCCTCTGGCCCAACAGGCTCTACAGCCAGCTGGGCTGTACCCCTCTCTGTGTGAGTGCCTAAGTCTTTTTGGAAGCTGAATTTGGCCTGTTCTGGGAAAAGTGTTATCCATCTGCACTGTGGAAAAAAACATTCTGTTTCTCTATCATTTCTCTAGATATACTCACCCCCATATGCTGGAGTCATGGGAAACAACATGATTCAGACAGCTCTCAAAAATCACTGAAGGAAGTCTTATGGAAATGAAAACAATTATCAGGAAATCACAGGAAACAAAAATTAAAATTTCAGACCACGTCAGTATTGATATGACTTCGAAAACACTATTTTCTTAGGATAATTTTATTCCTCTTTACCAACTCTAATAATTCATGTCTCTTGCTCCAAGGATTAGATAAAGATCAGGGACAAAATATGTTTTCAGAAGACTACGATTCAGCCTTTTACTTCATCCTGCCAGGATCCGTTAATCAGTGTTCTTCCTCTGGGACAGGCTGCTTGGACAATGGCGCCCATGAGGTGCTTTCAATTTCCTGGGCTCATTTTAAGATTGTTTTTCCTAGTGTGTGCATATATCTACACAGCCATAACGTATGTTTTGAAGTAAAGTGAAGGTCTTCTCCCAAGATGTAATATTCTTTAAAGAAAATTGACATAGCACAGTAAAAAAGACTAACTCACAGGGCATGAAAAAATCCTTTTTTTAGGGAAAAAGGAAATGCCTGAAGTCTGGATTTTAAAACCTGCTGTTCTGAGAGTGCTGCCCACCTCATGCACACATGGCTCTGCTGCCTGCAGGGTCTCTGGACAGCATTAGTACATTCTTCAACAATAAGTCCCCAAAATGCAGAGTTATAGACTGCATTGGTTCAGGCTTTTAGGAACAGAGTTTTATTAAGAGTTGCAGACATCACTCTTTGTCAAAGCAGCAGTAATAAAGGAGCATCAGAAGGCAGTAAAGGTAGTTATTATGGGACTTAGAGAGAATCTCAAAACCCGCCAGGAGGTAAAACACTACAAAAACTACTTCAAATAAAGTACAAAAGTGTACATGCTGCAAACTCACTGAGCTGCTGTACTGAGCACTTTACTTTAGAGGAGTTAAAGAATATAGCAATTATTCCTGAAAGAATAAATTCTCCCATGTTTTCCTGGTGATGAGATATTTATTTTTTCTCCTTCATATCGATTGGCTGCCTCTTTTATCTTTTATATTCCACAGCACAATCAGATAGCAGTAATTATCAACAAGCTTGATCCTGCCCAAACTGAAGTGAATGGAAAACTGCCAATTGGGCTCAAAGGGAAGTGAAAATAAGTCCTTAAATTTGGGAATAATAATAATCAATGTGGTAACAAGCTAAGGCTTCAGTGGCCCTTTTCCTTTCATTTTGTGTGGCTTTACTTGTTTGCTTTAGGGAGATAATGATATGGGGGCATGTAAAAAGAGTATTTTGCTCATACAGATTAGACATGCAGATGCCATTTCTGCCTCTGGACTCACATAAACAGAGAGGCCGTATCATAAGCAGTGTAAATTGCAAAATATCCTCAATGGAGCTCCTGATTTATAGGGATTAACTGGCCTGGAATTTGTTCTTCCAACATTGGCAAAGCCTTGATATTTCCCTCTGAGGAGAAGGCCAGTCCACTGTTATGCTGAGAATACATGCTCAGACAAATAATAGGGAAGTTATTCAGCTGCTCCTGATGTCCCACCTGATGTCTATTTGAATAGTTCTCTTCAGAAAGCTGCTGTAATCGCTTCTAAACTTGTAATTTCAAACTGCCGATTTATGCAAATCTTTTATAAAAGAGTTCACCCCCTGTGAAACATTGGCTGAATTAGGGAAAGATTATGCATTGTTTTTGAGCAAATTCTGTTGTCTTTTGATGATAAAGGGGCCATACCAAAGGTAGCAAGTCCCAGAGGCTTACAATCTCTACAGAACTCTCTTGCAAGGGGAGGCAAAGTCCATCCATCAATGGCCTTATATTTTAAGGCAGATGAAGATCCAGTGGGCCAAAGCAGGAGAGTAGAGGGAAATGTGCATTTCTTCTTCTGAATTACCCTTCAGATTCGACAGACTTCAGCAGCTCATTCAGGGATCACTGTGTCCCCCTCCTCCTCCCCAGGCTGCTTTAGCCTTCTTACAGAGGCTGAAGGAGGTCTTGTCCTTTCCTGGCTGCTCCTCTCTTTGGTTTCTGGAACAATCTGCCTTCTGAAGTAAAACTGGCTCTCTGACATCACTGTTAAAATGCACTTGAAAACACTGCCCAAGTCCATTGCCAGTTTTGGAAAGAGAGGTCTCAGAAGTACTGTGTTCCTGCAAATTTTGTGAAAACGAGTAGCCAGGAGCAGCAGTGAGCCCTTGTTAGTTCTCCTGCAGAGGGAAAGGCTGAGGTGGCCGCAGGCAGAGCTCAGCGGAGACGGATCGTCTAAGGAGGGACAAACACAAGGGCGAGAAGGAGCAGAGACCCTTGACATGGAGTGAGCAGAGATCATTTGAGAGGTCTCAGGGCCACGGGAAAGAGCTGCAAATACGGTGTGGGACACGGATCACGGGAACAAGGCAGGCAACCGAGACTGCCCCGCCAGCGGCTGCGAACGAAGAGAAGACTGGGAGAGGCGCTGGGAGAGCGGGCGGGCACCGGGAGCGTCACTGCACGGGCTGGCGAGGGACCGGCCCGCGGGCACCGGGAACGGGGCTCTCCCGCCGCAGCCCCGCGTAGAAGCCCGGAGAAGTCTTAGTCGTGGGCTGGATCCTGGCGGTGCATCCCCCGCCCCCAGCGCCGCGGCCCCGATCCGGGAAGTTCGGCCGCACCGGCGCCGTCCCAGCACCGGGCACGGCTGGGCTGGGCTGGGCACGGCAGAGCAGGGCTGTGCTGGGCAGAGCAGAGCAGGGCAGGGAAGAGGAGAGAGGGCAGGGCAGAGCTGGGCTGTGCCGGGCAGAGCAGAGCTGGGCTAGGCTGTGCTGGGCAGGGCAGGGCAGAGCTAGGTT
>VZRE01009497.1:93935-123283 GCA_013396775.1 Cephalopterus ornatus
CCGCGGGCACGGCCGCGCTGCTGGCCGCGCTCATGGGGCTGCTGGTGCTGGCCACGGTGCTGGGCAATGCCCTGGTCATCCTGGCCTTCGTGGTGGACCGGAGCCTCCGCACGCACGGAAACTTCTTCTTCCTCAACCTGGCCGTGGCCGACCTGCTGGTGGGTGAGTGCCGAGGCGCCGCGGGGCGGGGGTGCGGGTCCGCCCGTGTCACCGCCCTGCTCTGTCCGCAGGCGGCTTCTGCATCCCCCTCTACATCCCCTACGTGCTGACGGGCGAGTGGAGGCTCGGCCGGGGCTTGTGCAAGCTGTGGCTGGTGGTGGACTACCTGGTGTGCACCGCCTCCGTCTTCAACATCGTCCTGATCAGCTTCGACAGGTTCATCTGTGTCACCAGAGCGGTAAGGGCCGGGCAAGGGCTGCGGAGCGGGGGGCAGGTTTTGCTTAGGGCACCTGGCTCTCAACCCCCCGAACCGCTCTCAAACGCCATACGTAGCAGGGCAGTTCCCCTCGGTCCTGGAAATAGTTCTGCGAGCAACTGGCTTTGGCAGAAAATGCCTTTTCTTCTCACTTATACAGTGGAAGAGGTGCTCTGCTTTAGAAACGGGCACAGGCTGTGTGTGCAGAGGGAGCAAGGTGTACTTACTTCCACCCCAGCGGCACCTTGGATAAGCTTAGAAAGCATTACTCAGCTGATCTAGTCCGGCTCCCTCAGAGCAGGGCAATGCATCTGTTGCCACTGACAGCCCAAGCCAGCCCAGCAGCACGAGGCAGAGAGAGCTCCTTGCGGCGAGTACCAGACTACCAGGGTGAATTAGATGTGGACAGCGGAGTGTTGAAAGGTGGCAGAATATAAATCAGTGTTAAGGATGGAAATGCTATTTCCACGTACCAGCCACAGGAGCAGCTCGAGCCATGCCTGCAGCATGTCAGCTAGCAAAAACAGGAAGACTAGACTTTGCAAAATCAAAAGCCAGCTTCATTTTCACCTAGACCATACTGCCTCAACGTATCTTGGATGGTGCCAAAATAACACATTTTACCTGCTAAGAGGTTTCACACTTCCACACACACTTCTCGGTTATGTTTCACCCCATTCCACCCACATTTCCTTAAAATGTTCATTTCGCTTCCTTGATAATTCTAAATCACAAACAGTAGAAAGAGAAGCTGCAGCATCAACAGTTTATATGCACCTTGGTGGTTTACCAACTTCTTTTTGATGAGGGAGAAATGAACAGATTAATTCTCAAACAGTCAACACTCAGAATTCCTTTATTTTTTTAGGTTCTGAATTAGCCATGAATTTTTCTTTCATCAACCAATCTCTCCTGACTATGCACATAGTATAAATATATAAACTAGACGGTTGCAGAAACAGAAAGGGAAACTGGTCATAATAAGTGAAAAAAAATCATCCACTTTAAAATACTTCAAATTAACCCCTCATATAAAAATCTCTCCCCCAGCAAGAGTACAGAAAATGCCTGTTGGATTAGGGCAGTTTAAGAACACATGAACATCTGAAGTTCCAAATTATTCTCCCTCTCAATGCAAATGCTGACTCCTACAAGACTGTCCCTGAAATCATTAGTAGCTTTGTCAAGGATTGCAAAATCAGACCCAATTCAGACAAACTCAGGATTCCTCAGCTGTGTGGCTCTTCTACCAGCACAGCAGTGGCTGTGGAGATGAAGGTCCACAGACTGAGGCAGTAAATATAAATCCTGTACAATTCAAGCTTGAGAATTTCATATTCCAAACACTGTGCAGTCACACTGTGGAGATGTGAAGATTGAATTCGAAGTTACCATATGAATGTTTGTCCAGTACATCAGGGAATGAGAATACTGAGAAGCAGTATTCACAGATTCTGAACAATTCTATTGCTGATATGGATTACTGGACATACTTACTATTTTTGTACCTTAGCTTCTCTATTTTCCTAACAGAAATTACTCTTCCTGTAAAGCACTTTGCAGACTTCAACACTCCTTTATACATCTTAACTGCAGACAGGAACTCTACAAAGCACTTCATGAAAGAATGAAATTAACTGTATCGAACAGGAAAATGATGCTATACATTAATTTTTTTGTGTATCATTTTCACGTTAAGGAAAAAACCTCTCTACAAAGCAGAAAGAACTTGCGTGAGTGTTATGTGAATTCAAATTCATTTATGTATTTCAAATTAAGTTACTTAAAAATTCAAAATAAGTGAATTTTGAAGGGGTGTGTTTTTAACCGTTCTGTAAACAGGTATCATAGCTAATGTAATTGAATGTGAAGCAACTGGTGACAACCGATTCTAGGAATAGCAGTGGTTATTTGCTGTGAAATAGATTTGGTTTTCTAGCTTTTAAGATCCAATGCACATTCTCAGAATTTATCCAGTCACCTTGACAGCGTTTCTTGGAATGGATATTTTAGAAATAACTTCTCTGTGGCATTGGGAAGCTTGGTACAACCCTCCTTCCAAAACCAGTCTGTCATCAACCCTCCCAACAGAGGGAGGTCCAGAGAGGGCCATGTTCCAAGGCAGCCACGTACCTCTTTGACATATCTGTAATGTTTGTGACTCAACTTTTCCCTCTCAGGTCAGTTACAGGGCTCAGAAAGGGATGACCAGAAAGGCAGTACTGAAGATGATGACTGTATGGATTGCTGCTTTTCTTCTCTATGGTCCAGCCATTCTCAGCTGGGAGCACATTGCCCAAAAGAGCATCCTCCCTGAAGGAGAGTGTCATGCAGAATTTTTCTACAACTGGTATTTCCTGATGATTGCATCTACCTTTGAATTCTTTACACCTTTTGTCACTGTTACATACTTTAACTTAAGTATTTACCTCAACATCAGGAAACGCACATCCCTCAGAAATGAGAACCTCTCACCTGGTCAAGAGGACTGTGAAAAGAGCTTCCAGGGGGAAAAAAGGGAACATACTGTATTTTTTGTGAAGCCAGATAACAGAGGCAAACACAAGAAGGCAGCAAGCAGCCTTTTTCACCCAAGAAAGACTTCAAGGCTTCAAGCCTCAGCTGAGCATGGCAGTCACTCATTAAATCTGAAAGTCAATCCCGACCTTCCACCCCTGCAGGTGGATGTGAAGATGAAGCCTCGTGGGAATGGTTTCTACAAAGCAACAGAAAGTGGCTGCAATGCCCCCAAAGTGGACTTTGCCAACACTGTGGCAAACAGATTCAGACTTTCCCGGGACAAAAGAGTAGCCAAGTCTCTGGCAATTATTGTCTGTGTGTTTGGGTTGTGCTGGGCTCCGTACACACTTCTGATGATCATCAGAGCAGCCTGCCATGGGCATTGTGTGCACTATTCCCTCTATGAGATTTCATTCTGGCTCCTGTGGGTGAATTCAGCCATTAACCCTGTTCTATACCCACTGTGTCACATGAGCTTTAGGAAAGCCTTTATAAAACTCCTGTGTCCAGGAAAGGCCAAAATTCACCCTCATATTTTTATGTGAAAAGTATGAAGGCTGACAGTTGGTCCAACTTGCTTTTGGTGGGAGCACCAAAAAGCAAGTATTGCAATACCTGCAAATATGAAGTGCACTGGGTATTTTATGGAACACTGGTAAGTATGTGCAAGTGTAGATATTTAGGAAAATGCAGAAATAGAGTCATCCATGTAGCTGCAGAAATCACAGAAATGAAAAGTCATTTCTCAAAGCTCCTTGGGAAATTACACCAACAGCATATTTTCTGGTAATGGTGCACTAGCATTGAAGTGCTCAAAAGGGACTACAACATTCATGGCCAATAATTAGAGTCACTTTTAATAACTGTAAATATTGCTGGTAAGGAAGTTGATCAAGTAGTAATCTGAGATCTGTTATATCTTACCCCAAAAACACTCTAAGACACCAAGGGTCTCAGTTGTTCAGTGCAGGAATCTACTCAAGTCAAAACCCTTCTCCATACAGGACTGAGGGGCATTACTCTATGTTTTGCTGTAGGACAGAGTAAGCCTAAGTAGTCTGTGATATCTATGAGAGACAGACCTTGTTATAGACAGAGCTTTAGGTAAACTGCCCTTGGAGTATTTTTTAAAACATTTCCAACTGGACTTGTTCTAGTTCTGATTAGTCCTGAAAGAAAAAAGCCTTGTTTACCCCTACCCCACCCCTTGCATCTATCCATCCATCCACCAAGTCATCAGTGGTCAAAAAAGTATTACTTGAGGTGTTTAGACGTTTCCCAGGTCATGTATCATGAATGGCATCACTCAAAGTCTGTTAAGAGTTACAACCTTGCTACTGACCGTAAGTGTGAAAAACAAGAACAAAAATAATTACATACTGTTTCTGCCATTCTGCCTGTGCCTCAGGAAAAGCTGGTTCCTGAGTTCTGACTGGATTTGCCCCAAAAGAGGTGTCAGTTTGAACATCACTAGTGATACAAGTTTGTACCACCAGCACTGGCACTCACTCCATAACCTGACAGATGCTTTCCTTTGCTGACAAGTGAGAGCCATTGAGCAGCTGTAGTTGTGCACTGGCACAGGCAAAATGCATGTTAGTACAACCCATCTTAAAGTTTACAGGCAGTATTTTGAAATAATTTACTTTGTAAAATTTCAATAAAGGTAATTAAGAGCTGTGGAAGAGCCATGACTTTGTAGCCCTAAGAAGCGGGAGATGGGAGAAAGCACCTGTCTACAACATTTAGGTAACTGCATTTGATACTACAAAACTTATTGCAAAGACAACTCCTAATTTAAAAGGACTGACACTGACAATTAAACAAACATGGTTAGCAAGTACTATAAACTAGTATGGCATATCCCTACACTACAAATCTATCTACATGATCATCCTGTCTGCTATAGATGTGCTGAAACAAAATAACTTCACAGTTCTCTTCAGAGGAAGAACATCAACAGATACAGAGCTACATTAAGATTTCTGAATTAGCATTAATTGTACCCCTGGGCAAGTAAAGCCCTTAGATTATCTCTCCATTCCTCTTCCTCTCCAAGCCAGACTTATTCATCAGTATATAGGTTATCTAATTGTTGTCTACTCCACAATTCTTGTTTCCTAGGATCCTACTTGCCTTTTTCAGAAAACAGGTAGCACTAAATTACTGAACAGTCACCCTAAAGTCTCATTTACTATCCAGTCAAGCCAGGACACGTTTTTAGTGGCCACTCACGGAGTAAGGCAATTCCATCAGTTATCTTTAGAACACTGTGCTCAGTAAAGGTAAACAAGACATGTAAAAGCTTACAGCAACTGGCATTAACCCACAGACAGACCAGTTTCACAGGAGCTGTCACTGGCACTTGCTCCATGTTTAGTTTCCTACAGCACTGCTGTTTAATTGGCACTTATTTCTCTAGCACAGAATCCAGGAGGATTCTTTATCCCTCAAGGTATGCCACAAAAGCACTCAAACACAAACACACATCAGCACAGCATCACTTGGAAAAATACTGGTCTGAATGACCAACTTCTAATTGGAAGTGCCAGCAGCCTCCCGGCTTGTCCCGGTTAACTTGCCGTGATTCTTCTGTCCCTACAAAACAGAAGATCTTTCACTCTTATTAAAATGTCCAACAATAGCTTTGGGTTCAACAGTGGGCTCCGAAGAGACATGAAACAACAGGTGTTAATAGCAACTTTATTGTTCCACTGGTGCAAAATCATGATACTGAATAAACTTGTGTAATGCATTTTCCCCTAAATTTACAGTAATGAAGGTTATACATATCTATATAGATTGCAATTTCTCTATTTTTTATACTATTTGGAACAAAATTATCTTGATAAATATGCCCTGTGCACAGTACTGGCCCTCACTGAATGTCACAGAGCCTTAATATGCAAAATATAACTTCTGTTTTTCAACATGGTACTTTAAAACTCTCCAAACATGCATTAATATATTCTAGTTTTTAGGGAAAAATATTACACTTAGTCTTAACTTGCATTAAAAGAAAAGCACAAGCAGAATTTGACATACAATAATCCCAAAAATCTGATGCTCTGTAAGGATCAGACACAGTTTCAGATGACAGTCACTGCCAGTTTAGAGCTCTAGTGCTACAGAAGCAACAGTGAACAGACAGAAGAGAAATCAGAACCAAAGAGCCCTACCATGTCACATGGATTTCAAAGGAAGTTTCAGCCATGCTAACTGATGAAACCTGGAGTTGCTGGTCCAACCTTTCAAATTTGTTAGAGTACTCAACACGAGTGTTTGAAGTGCCAGACTGAACACATGAATGTTAACTTAACTTGACATTTCTGAAAGGCACAACCTAGGAATCTATCTTAAAAAAACATACAGTATGTAAATGAAAACAGGTACAGTGAGTGTCTACCTAAAGAACAAGACCTTCATAAATTGGCCCCTCAGATTCTGGTGATTCCCTCCTCAGACGCAAGTGCTCCAGTGTGTTGTGAAAGTGTTTGTTAATTTGTTCTGTTTCTTCAGTAGACTCAAGGTTTGGGAGATCTTCTCTGATCTTCTGTATAAGCTGATTCAAAACCTGAATTGTCACCTACAGAACACAGAACAGGAGTCATCAACACCACCTGTGGACAAGTGCACAGACAGGAGTTTTAAGAGACTTGTCTCTGAGCTACTTATATTGGACAGTTCTTCAAAACATTGGTAAGACTGCAGGCAGAAAAACTCCTGGGTGCTGCCTTCTCTTGCTCCTCACAGGACCCTTCCAATTTCAGTTTTGTGACAGTTCCCCCATTCAAGCAAATGTAGCAAATCATTATCCTGATAGCTTTGTAACTGCTACCACAGCATTTCTTTTTAAAAAATGTAAACAAATGATGCAGGTAATCAGACTGCCTGTGCACTCTTAATTGGTTTTTTACAATCAGCATGGTAATGTCATCTAAGCATCTCATCTTAGTCCCAGCAAGTTTTGATATAATACACGTTTCAGGTATCCAAGTCTCACAACATTTTAGTCCATAACTAAACTCCAAACATTTGGCGTTTTCGCCCCATGTAAGAAGAATGAAGTTTAATCCACACTTTTACTTGCATATCAAGAATTGACTACTTGCTGTTTTATCACCAGAACTTGTGCCTTTCAGGACAGATTACAAGGCAAGTTGAAGAGACATGATTTGGGACATAAGCATAACCAAAGAGCTGAAAAAAAAGCAGTTTAAAAAAAGACGCAATAGAGAACAGATTTCCACTTACTGCCTCATTTTCCTTTTCATAAAAATAGATATATCTATTCAGAATTTCTATGAAGAGCTGGACTTGCAGAGAAGGGTCCATGCACTGATTTGCTATCTTCAGAGCCTTCTTTAGGCATTCCATCACTCTTTTTCCTCCGTGAAGCTAGAATGAAGAATCCAAAAGTCACAAGAAATCGAAGAATTCAAGGGAGCTCCAGTACCTCCTCCCTTGGCAACATATGGCATTTCCTGGGGGTCTGCCACAGAAACACAAAACTACACAAACTGTGCAGAGCAAGCTGTCATTGAAAGCTCACCAGTATTAGATTTTTCTTTAAAATCAGACAATGACATGAACAGTTGTTGAAAGCCTTCAATTATGAGATCAATTAACTCAATTTTGTAACATGTACCATAAGGCATACTTTGAGAAACATGTTTCAAACACTGCTCTTTATAGTGACGACAGCTTATGTGACAAGCCCTGAAGAACAACAGTACTTTTTTTTCCTTTTACCTTTACCTTCAACAACTTGTAGCTTTAATTTGGAAGTTTAGTAGTTCACATGCAAACACAGCTACTGCGATATACACATGCAAAATGGAGCCTGCCCTAAACTAGCTGACACTCAAAAGCATGCCTGGTACTTCCACCCTTAAATTAGACTTTTCTCCCTTTTGATATTTACATAGTTCACACTGCACTGAGATTTAAAAACTTCATGTATGAGCATATATTCCAACTAAATCTATATATCTGATATACCTACTTTAAAAATGTCTTCAGAAGAAAGGCAGAGCTGTTACTGAGGTAGGATGTACTACACTGTTGTCACTTTGTTCTTACCTCCTCTCCATTCTTGTCAGTATTTCGGCCAGACCAAAACAGATGGGCACAAGTGCTCACAGCCCGGCACTGGTCTGGCTTCTTCAGAAGTTTAGAAGCTGCCAGTGCACACTGAGTCCTCAAAGGCTCGTGGTTCTCCTCACTGAAGCACTTCATCCTCTCAAATGTCCCAATTATCAAGGTGATTGCAGCCAGCTGTGCTTTTGAGTCACTGATTTCATCTTCATATAGAGAGAAGGCCTAGTCAAGGGAGAAAGCAAGACTCAATCAGAACACATCAGAACGAAAAAAATCACAGCTGCTAGTGGCGCAGCAGGAAACTGTCCAGTTTGACATTTGTTCAAAGCTTCAGCCAGGAAAAGAGATCTTTAATTTAGTGTCAAAACCAAGTTAAATCCACAGACCAGAAATAAGTCTTGCAAGAATTACTATTCCAGTAGTCACAGGAAACATGTAATCCCACATATAATCTAAAGATGGGATTTTTCCTCATTTCAAGCACCTGTTCAGATACAGAACTTCAGCAGCAGAAATAATCCTTGAAGAGGATTTAGTTCTTTGAAACACACAAAACAGCAGAGCAGAAGTTGAGTGGTAGGTCAGTGATGATGGAGTAGGTAAAAAAAGCACTTGCACTGCTGCTACATGGATGAAGAATCTTGAGAGAATAGACAAGACCAAAACCTTGAACCGTATCTCTAATACAAAGTACACGTTTGTCATGCTGCTCTCATTTTCAGAATGGAGCTACAACGGCAACTGATCCAAGGCAGTGAGCAAAGGCTGAGTTTATGAGCAATTCCATTTAAAAGCATGCACTAGTAGCAGTATTAGAGGAAAGATGAGGACAAAGCTTACAACATGGCTAACATGAAATACATCCGTTCTTTATCTGACGGGGAGGAGGGGAAGGTTTTTGCAACAAGTAAGGCTTAAGACCAAGGTACAAGTTCACGTGGATTTTCAGAGTAGTTTATAATAGGTTTCAATAAAAGGATTTTAATTAGCAAAGCCCAGCATGGCAGCTGTGAACACTGCAAATTTTAGAGAACTTCCAAAGAGCGTGGTCAGGGCAATACCAGCTGGGTAACAGGAGCTGGGAGACAGAAGCAGTGAAGGAGCATTTTATGCTGAGAAAGCTACGCTCCTCCAGTGAACCAACTACTCGACTAGGAGGCAGCATTGCAACATACCACATGTTGTCAGACTGAGTACTCAAACCAGTAGCAATGGAGCTTAATTCCACAGCAGTCTGGGAAGCAAGAAGGAAGATGAGGATTTTCTACCCAGTAGCATTAGCTGTCCATCATTTCGGGTGTTTTAATCACACTGGATGGTTCAGTGTCCAGGAAACCTACCCCAGTCAAATTAAAGGTAGTACATGAGACCAACAGCAATAGCTGGACACTCACCTGGGACATGAATTCATAGGCCACAGTTTCATGATTCTCAAAGCCGATCTCTCCTGCAGCCAGTGCTCCCTGCAGGAAGAGACGGAGGGGCAGCTCTGCCAGCTCTGCTTTGATCAGAGCACTGATGGTCTGATGAGCAAACGAGAAGATCTTCTGGCACTTCTTTTCCCATTTGTCATCCTAGAGAAGAAAAACAAGTAAAAGCTTGAACAAGAGTATTGCTACAGGAAAAGAGAAGCTGAATTGTACTAAGATCTGTTAAGTGCTGCAGCCTGGTGCCCTCTGATGCCACTCCAATCACTTGTTTACTGAAGCAGTAATGAGTGCCTCAGCAGTGCTGTGTTGACCTCAGTGGGTCTTCACAAAGTATTTCTTTAATTTACGAAAATTCCACACCCATTTTTCCTACCAGCTCATAGAAACCTTCCTCAGAAGCCTACACTGAATTGCAGCTACGACAGCTATGCTTAGACCATAACTGAGCAAAAACCTCATTAGTGAAGCAGAGAAAAATTCTGTTCAGTCTGGAGCCATCAGAAGTGGGAGAGAATATTAAAACCTTCATTTTGAAGAGTATTTTAACAAACAGCAATTAAATGTATTTGCCCACAATAAGGGAAATATACATTTAAGCTATCTCCATCAGAAAGCATTCAAGGGCCAAAATGGATCACTCATTGTTTTAGTGTGCACTTTTGCAACAATTGTGTAAGTTAATCTATAAAAAAGCACTTGTTCTTAGAAACATTAAAATAGTACAGATACAGTTTAGAAATTGATGAATTTCAATATCCAGATTTCAATCATTTTGATGCCATCACTTGTCTGGTCTCCAGCAAAAGCACATAACCAGTCACCTTCATGAATAAACAAAATGAGCCAATTTCTGCTTCACCATTTCTCAAGTGCCAAAGTAACCGAATATACTTGATAAAAATCACTAGATTAGAAAGCATTCAAACCTCAATCCAAAATCTGCCTTGAGCACAAAATACCCCAAACAAACAACTCATGTTCGGCATCAAATGTTAGCATACTGTTGTAAGACAAAATGCACTTTTAACAAAGTCCAAAAAAAAGCAAGCATACCAGAGCAGCCAAGAGGCCAACTTACCACTTTGGAGTTCTCTTTGTAGCGAAAAGCAAGCTGGTATGCAGCAAAAACCAATGGGGGCAGTGTAAAACGAATACGCTGGTTCCCACCCGCACCAAAGTGCTTCCGGGCAGTGTTTAAGATCTAAAACAGAAGCACTGTAAGCTTAGAGAATTCTTTAGAGAGGTGTGTTATTTGCATCTATAACAATCTCTGTAGAAAGACATGGTGTTATCAACAGATAAATTACAGTATTTTTTGGGGACCTGAATTTAAGCTAAAGTTGCTTTACTTGAATTAAATTTGTGTGGTCTCTGTAGCTTTTTATGTGGTATCAACCTGAACTTTCCCTAAAGCTGCTTAATACGTGTTAGGCAACACTTGCTACACTATATTAACTGCAGATCCATTCTGGACTGTGCAGCGAGGTGGAAGTTGCCTGAGCTTGCATTTAATAACGACATCAACACATTCTGTCCTCAATTCAATGGAAGCTGCAAAAAAGACCATTCCTTCTTAGAGCATTCACGAGAAAAGTAAAAGAGAAACCAAATTTCATGAAACTATAGTGCCACATTCTGATAGACACGCGTGCAATTTTTGCCATTTTCCCCTGCGTTTAGTTTCTCATTATGCCCATTAATGACAGCTTCTTTCACTGCCATTCTTAGTTTCAGGCACAAGCTGCACACACAATACAAACACGATGCTTTTCTGCCTCACTGCCTGTGCACCAAGCCTGCGGAGACAGGCCAAGGAACTCCACCTGTTTGTACTGTTGGCTTCTCCCCTCCCCCTTAGTCTGGGAATATTTCCATCTAGTGATCTAAGTAGTCATGTAGTCTCACAACCAGAATTCTCCAGAACAGCAAGAACTCCACATATCAGAAATCAATCAATCTGCTCCACATAAGCTAAACATCACAGTGGTAGTTTGTAATAACCTGACTGCTTTTCAAAGGGGAAAAAACTCAGACACGCTATATTTTACATTAAAAGTTCTAAAACCAAACTAAAGAAAATTTTCCTGGCACAAATTTTTTATACCAGATTTTAAAGCCAAGCTAAATGAATGCCAGTAGTGTTATACATAGCTCCTACTTTATTCTGTTTTTCTATTCTCACTGTTTATACAATGTGATGTTGCTGCAACTTTAGATCAGAATCAGCTGATTGTATTTCAGGCACGCAAACTAACTTTACAGTCTCTACTCAGACCTGACTCCGACTAGAGCCAACTAACTGCTGCCATCTGTAGCAGAATTCAACTTCAGCACACTTGTAACCAAGCAGCAGTACACTACATGCTGTGTGAAGACCATGTACTTACAGCAATTAAAATCCCTGAGGCCAAGCATATTAAGTTGTATTTTCTGAGGGGTTTTTGTGTATTTCGACAGCAAGAGAATGCAAATGGCACAATACTCCAAATTCCACTTGCTGACTTTTAGATAGATAGTCATATGGAGTTGTCAGAACATCAAGAGTTCCACAAACTAATACAGATATTTGCCCTGTCATGGGATGAAAACTTTAAATCAGCAAATGCTTAAGTCCTCACCGGCTATTTCCAAATAAACATATCAGGCTACCATTAAAGGTACCATACATAACATTTGTTACTGAGTTGGTAGTGCCAGAGCAGTGATGCCCTAGCTCCCAGCTTCCCCTGAGCCTTGGACAGTCAGTAATGCAAGAAGTGACAGAGCACAACCCTCAGCACCCCCAGTCCCATACCAGGTACTGCTGGTCAGGGTCATCGGAGCGCAGAAGGTGAATAAATCTTCCCACAAGGCTCTGCTCATCAGCAAAGTCCTCGGGGTCAGGATCTTCAGCAGGCTGATCTGGTTGGTCCTGGATCAGCGTGGATACCAAATTCATGATAGCATCAACCTGTTAACGGCAACAGAAGCTCTGATTAAAGCGGAGTAGTCTACAGGCATAAGTTGACAGCAACTGGGAACTTCTTTACAGCCATTCAGAGTGCTGATGCTTTAGACATAGCTGCCTTACTCCTTGAAGAAGGGTACCTCTTGGCACAAGCGGGATGGTGCAGCACAGCAGTGCAGAGGAAATTCAGATTCCAAAAGTACTGTCCAACCCTCTTTAGGTAGTAGGCCTAGTTCTGAAGGGATTCAGGGTCTCTGTTCAAACCTAACAGCAGTAGTGTCTGGGCTGAGGGTGGGTAAGACCAGAAATAGTCTCTAGGGCAAGGTCAGGTAAGATGTGCGAAGACATTTAACAACACGAGGAGAAGTTACCAAGTGGGATAAAGCCTGTGCCCAGATGGGGAGGCAGGTGCACACAGGCATGAAGGCTGGGAAACAAAGCATGCCCTGCAGGAAGTCACTTAGTAGGTGTTTTCAGGTGTTCAAATGCTATTTTAAATACCTAGAATTTCAAGTAAACTTATGTCATACCTGTTCTTGAGACACAATTTCTGTGTTATAATCCAATACATTGCTAAGCACGTAACAACTCATGCTCTTCCTGGACTCGTAATCAAAGTATTCGAAGAGTGGGTGAAAATGTTTTAGTTTCAGAACTGTCAGGATATTGTTGTAAGTATCAACAGGGATTTTCAAAAGTCTAGTCAGCTCCTTTGAAACAGCACTGCTTGTTGCAATACTAAAAGAAAATATATGCAAAAAACACAATTAATCAATAGTTCACACATGAAAACAGATTTAAAGCCTGCCACAGAACACCAATTCTGAGACATACCACAACAACTAAGCAATTTGTTGCTAGGAAGAAAGGAAACAAAAGTATCAAAACAAGTCCTATTTTGTTCTTTGGGACATAGAGTGGAAAATATATGTTTTAAGTTGCTGACAGCAGCAGCAGAGACTGTGGCTGCAAATCCAGCTGTAGAGTGCTGAAAGGGATGGCTGGATAATGACTACACACAGCTTAGCACACACATTGTGTAGCTGTACAGCTGCACAGGGGGATTTATGCGCAGGTGAGCAGTTACAGTTTATCATGACTGTCTACAGCTTGGCCCAAAAGCAGTAATCTCACATCCAAAGCATGTCTCTGCTATCTCACCAAACGTGGTGCAATGCACAAGTCCAGATTTTAGGTTATTAACTGCCATGCCAAAGAGAACTCAAGAGACATTTACTTACTGTTCCAGATTAAGTTTATTGAATATTTCCACAGTTGTCTCCAACACCTTGTCAACATAGTCAACACGGTCTGGGTAGCATTTCATAGCCAAATTAATGAGAGAAACTTGCAAAGACACCACATCCTCTGAGGGCATGTCCTGCCGAGACTGAAATTTAAGACAGCACTAAGCTGATACAAAAGCACATAACTTTGCAAAAAAATACCCCAAACTGCATGCAAGAACACCCAGCATACCTGTATAACAGTGGCAACCTGCTGTGAAAAGATGTCAAAGAGTTTGATATCTGCTGGGATACCAGGTCCATCTTCACGATGTGCAAATAAAGCTAACCTGGTGACACAGCAAGGAAAGCAGCTTGGTCAGCACCGTTTTTCCACTCCTCAGATACAGATCAGAAAGAGGCATTGGCAGAAAAAGCAATTCCTTTAGGTATTTTTGCAAGTTCTATTACAAGCAAAAAGGAAATTAATGGAAGTCAGAAGCCTTATGAGCAACTGAGCCTGGTATCTATCAGTCCTGGAAAAGAGTCTGACAGAAAAGGTGAAGAAGGAGCAACAAGGACATTTCATAAATCAGTGTTCTTCAGCTAGAAGCAAATGTTCTGTTCTTTACAGCACAGGAAGAGGCATTGAGCAGGCTGATGGAAGAGCAAATATCCTGCACTCATTCAGTGATATTACTGAAATTAGACACCCAATAGCATTCACCACAAAACAGTCTCCAGAGGGGAAAAAAAGCCACAGAAGAAATATGCTGACTTAACTATGCTTTGTCTCTAAAGACAGATTGACATGTTTGGGACTTCCACTGTTTGCAAAGAACAAAATACAAAATAAACTTGAAGGGGAGAAGAACACCTTTTTTGGGGGGGGATGGGGAGGGGAGAGGTAGGAAGGGGGAAGGCAAGTAATTTCTGTCCAGTAAGCATTCAAGAGATGATGAGAGGTATTTCTATCTGTAAGGGAACAGGGTCATGCCAACCACCATTGCTGCAGAAATGAGATACAAGATAAGAAGAATCACTACAGGAAGGTTAGCACCTTACCAAAGCTGCCGCTTAAGAAGCTCAGCATTGACGTCTTAACTTTCTAATTTTTGAGATTATTCTACTCTGAATTAGAGAAAGAACTAGAAAAATATTTAGGAAAAGGCATCAAACTAAAATTTTTAAAGTTATTTCTTACAGGGTTTCTAAACTATGATTCTGAATGAACTTTGGGTCTGAAACAGAAACAGGTAAGAAAAGAGTGAGGTGCCAAAAAACTTCACTGCCAGGAAAAACAGACATTGCATTTATCTTATGTTTCATTAGGGTGGTAAGAAGCAGACTTCCTAACATCAGAAACAATCACCACCTTTTCTCAAAGGGACAAGGCAGCTTTTCTTGGCAACACCTCAAAGTGTAAGGCCAGCATGCTACAGAGCAAGAACAAGTTGCAGGCAGATGGCAGCATAATTAAAAGCCATGAATGGTTTAGTAAGGCAAGAAGGATCCCAAAGCAGCAAGACTATTTGCAGAAAGATTCCTTTAGCAGGAAAGCCCCATAGGAATAAGGACAAAATTGCCACAAGCTTCTGCAGCAGTCAGTGATGTTCAGATTCAATTATCCCACACTAGCTGAAAAGAAGATGAGCAATGCCAGCAAATACTACCTACATGGGCCAGCTTCCCATCTTAACTACACAACACTGAAACACTGAGCAATTGCTCCTAACAGCTCCAGACCAAACACAATGCACGCATGCATGGATTCCAAGGACAGATCCACTCGTTTCCTCCAACACTTGCAGTAACACCACAGTCAAACTCACAAGTTGCCATACTACAGAGATAACCACCACATTGCCACCTTCCTGCCCTTGCCCTGTACCCAAATGAGGCGGCTCTGGAAGCCTTCAGTGGCCCAAGAAACCACAGCAGTGCAAAGTCTGGGAAGACAGCAGGGTCACTGCCAGTCAGTGCTTGTAACAGTAAGAAGAGTAAAACTTTGGCATTACCTCCACAGTAAGTTAAGTCCTCAGAGCAGACACGACAGCAGAAGATACACAACAAAATCCTTCTCACAAAAATGACGTTGCCACAATGTCATGTAAGAATATGGCAAAAGATCCTGTGATCTCTGTTCAAAGTAGGCTTAAGATAGACAGTCTCAAAAATCAGGTTGCTATAGGCAATGCTTCTTGGGATCTGGGCTGTTTGGGGGTTTATTGTTTTGTGGTTTGTTTGTTTTAAAGCTGACAAAATTACAAAAATTCTCAGTCACGGCAGCAAAGTGTAGGAAACCAATGAACTCCTGTGAACACCTCTGTGCTGCTTCTCTGACAAATGCACAAATACTGGAAGATTTTTCCAAGAAGACTAAAGTCTTGAACAAATAAATTTGACATAACCAGGAGAAAAACCACAGATTTGGTAAGCAAAAAATTCAAGATCTTAAGTTATACCAGTCATGCTCAGTATACATGTTCCATCTCCAGGAATCAGAGGAGTTAAAGTAACCCTGCCCATTGCTGAAGGCCAGTGGGACCCAAGATCCCCATGGAAACTGAGGTCCATACATTGGTATACGGACCAGATATACAAAGGCATATATGTTTGTGTGCAAATGAAAAAAAAAAAAAAAAAAAAGGCTTTTTTGAGGCTTCAACAAGCCATGCAAGTCCACTTCCTGTCTGCAGCAAGAAAGTGCAGGTAGTCACTGATAGTTTGTGTTGCTTCCTCTCAAGATATAAATCCAAACTTCAGTTTGATCTTAAAGGTCTTTTCCAACCCCAATGATGCCAGGATTTCTTCCCCACATTTGAATTCACTGCAAGCAGTAGCAGTACCTCCACAGGTAAAAACACTCTTTTGGGAGAACAGGTAGGACGCTAGTGGCAAGAATTCAGAACTCTTACTAGCTCCTTTCTGAAGAGGCATTATCTTATGTTCTCTAATCAAAACTGCGAGGTAAAGTATCCTTGATACACAATTTAGCCGTTAGGATCTCCAAGTTTTCAAGAGGTACCTCTGACCAATACAGCTGTCCAAGCAGAACACTGCTGCCACTTCAGAAACAAAACTGGTCAATAATAAACGGGCTGTTTCCTGCCTTAATCTGTTTACAAGTTTTAATCAGTCCATAAAGCAGGTTTCATTGGGAGCTGTAAAAACAGAGTCCAGAGAGCAGAAGCTAAAGAAATAATATTCTTCACAGCTTGAATTACAGCTGATAGAAAGACGTGGAAACAGTGAAGTTAAGTGATACCACAAATTAAAACACATTCAAATAATACAAGAATTATCTGCTTGTGCACAACACAAACTTAATTTTGAGCCAATTTCCACCCCCTTGGTCACTCACCTGTCAATTAAAGCAATAATTATATTTTTCACATTCACATTTTGGTGCAGCTCAGCACAGGCTCTGAGAAATGGGTTCAGGGTTTGGAGGTGAAATTCATCTGGGAAAACCTGAAGTTTTAGATCAATAGTCATCAAGTTATAAACTGAATTTGCCCATTGTCACACAGTAGTAAAATGCAATAGAATAACTGTAAAGCAGATAGCCACAGAGTAAATACAGTCTGGCCGATGAAGCTGACCTTGACTGGGTAAATGCATGAAGCAGGAGATGTAAGACAAATGGGTAACTTGAGGGCCCAGCTATCTACTACAACTCAGGCACTGCTGCTCAGATGCTTACAAGCTTCTGCAACAGAAGGAGCACAAAATGGATTCATGTCCCCTCTGCCCATCTGGTAAAAAATACAGGACAAGCCACTGTGTAAAAGTCCCAGTGATGAAGTTTTCCAGTTCATGAGGAAGATGTGAAAGCTGCCTGAATCTGACTAAGAGTATAGAGGTGTCCCTGTGTCCCATCACTGCAAATGAATTTAAGCAGCTCACCTGTATGATGCACTCCATGAGGTACTCCTGAGCTAAAGCATCTCTACAGTTCACAACCTGCTCCAGTATTCCTGGAAGAACAATCTGGAATAGAAAAAAAAAGTCTTGCAGTGATTTTACAACTACTTTCCAAGTTTATGTTTATATATGCATTTAATCAAGGCAAAGTAGAATTTCTAACAGTTCTCAGCTTATTCTGTACATAAAGGCTTTCTGATAAAAAGTCCCACTTTCATGAAGTTCCATCCTTCTGAGAAAAAAAAAACAACATTTACTGGTCTCAGATATGTGTCCCTTTCATACATTATGCAAGCTTAGATTTGGTAAGTCAGTGTTGCTAACTCTGCTGGCACACACCACTGCTTGGGGTCTCAGCAGCACCACTCAAAATCCTTTTCAACAGCTATATCATAGAACCTACAAGGGACGGACTTTTAAACAATATATTTGCTTCACTGTCATTTCATGTAATAACAATTCTCTTGAATGCTTGGGGAAGCATAGCCTCATCACTTGTAAAGTCTACCACAGAATGCTGTATATATGTACACATCCCTGAAACCAACTCCCTATTCTTCAAATAAAGTGGGAGTCAAGAAGGAAAGTTTTCAAATTAATTGTCAACGTTAGCACAAACTTATAGGAAAAATGCATGAATTGTGTCCTTGGCTCACAACACATTGTATACCTTCATTAGTACTCAGAACTTTGCCTCAGGTGAAGAGTTTGAGAAGCACCAGGATTACTGAACTTTTAGCAGAGTTGTAACACTTCCAGCTGCTCATCTGAGAGTCCAAACTAGTTTCATTTGGAAGTTAGTCAGAAAGGATGGACAGACATCCCACCTGCTTATATCGCTCCACATTGACGCCTTCCAGCTGGCTGAGGCGAACCAGGTTTGTTCCCACCAGGATTCTCAGCTCCTGCCTTTCGCGCTCCCTTTTCTCCCTGTCTCGACTGTGGCCCTGGTGCTGCATCCGCACCCAAAGTTTGTTCATCTCAGCAAAGTTCAGCAGCACAAAGTCCATTGAATCGCTGATGTCTCCAGTGGTTTCTTCACTGCAATTGGTAACAGGTTAAGAACAGGAAAAGCTTGTCAGAGGTATTCATCCTTCCATCCTCTGGTGGACAGAGTTTTTAAGAAGGTTGGAGGGTAGGGAAGTGTGTGGTGGGACATCTGCATTCATAAGAAAGATTCATACCCTCACTTGTAAGAAACCTTAGTCTGCAAGGGAATTCTTAAGGGACAAGACACCTGTCAAGTCTCTACTTCTCTCAAATCTGAAGAAAGTCATACAGAAAATTTAGATATGCTCTGTTAACAACAATAATTCTACCAAGTTATAGCCCATCCTTCTTACTCTGCTTGCTCGCCTTCATCTGGTAAGATATTCCTGGTACACTGCAGGAGATAGTTCCTAAGGAAGAGGCCTCTAAGAGGATGCTGTACTCCACGGCACATCTCCACCAGGTCTTTCAAAATATCTTTCCTGGACTGTGGAAATGACTTGACATAGACAACACCTACTGTTATCAGGAGGTACCTGCAAAAGGCACAGAGTCAAACAATAAATCATAAAGTAACAACATCACACTTAAAGGCGACAGTTCCTTTCTTCCATCCTGGCAGGATTACCAAAGCACAGAAAAAGCAATAAAATATCATCTATGTCTCAAGATTTTGGATCTTTAGTCAGCTTTCAACTCTGTTCTCCTTTGCTACAGAGCACAGCAAGTCAGAACAGCCACTTGACCTCATTACAGTGCTTGACACCTTGAATGTGTAAATGTTGAGCATGCACAAAGTTCTGAATGCTCCCAGACCAGCTCATCTATACTTCCAGCATCCCACCAAGCTGGAAAACAGCTCTGGCACAAACAGGTAAGTAATCTATGATGGGGAAGCAGCTAAACCTCTTTCACAGAGGATAGGAATTAAGTTCTTGAGAACCCCCCAGGCCTGCACTCATTCCTTCAGCACCTCTGTTTTAGGCAAGAGGAAGAAGGAATATGGGAGAAACAAAGGATCGGTGCTCCAGAATATTTGGACACCCCTTCAGCTTAAAAGAAAAAGCATACAGTGCTCAGAACCGTCACGCATTTGGTTTAGAGGCCTCAACTCTCCCCCCATGCTCCTCTGCCTCGCCATGGATGTGCAGAGAACCTCCAGGAAAGCCCCATAAGTGTTCCCCAGGGAGAACGAGAGTCTGCATCAAGCAGGCAGGAAGACAATTCTAATCATGACACACAGATGCTGTGGTAAGGCATTAGGCAAACTGCAGAAACTGTGTGAAGGTGCAGCCTGGTGTATCCAAAGCTTCTTCCTGGCATGAACATAAGGTCAGGAATGAAAAACTTCAGTACTAATCAAAATCCAAGTCCCAAGACAGACTGTCTTGAACACGTTCTGCAGCTCAATGGTCACATATCAAGATAAGACTTCCAGGCTCTTCAGTGTAATTTCTAGCATTAAACAAAACATATTCAGAAACACAGATTCTAAGGGTTAAGCTACAGAAATCTTCAGTTTACTTCTCACACTTCCTATTCTCCAAAGAGATAGATGGTTATGAGGCATCTATTGTGTGTGAGAATCTAAGATGTAGACCCCAAGGTACAAGTTCCTTAAGAGGTAATAGAAGCAGTTAATAAATGCACAGTAAATCTCATTGATCAGAGTGTGGTACTTGGTTAACTTTCACTGACCAGCTCTTTACCCAAAAGCCGACTTTATTTCAAAATTACAGTGCTCCCACCTTGGTCATGTGCAAAATTAACACACTGGCAGGAAGAACTGACCTTCTGCAGCTGCACTCTCAGCCTAATCTCAGAAGTCTCACAGTAATCCACTCAAGACAGCAGAAATACTAGTCACCATTGCAAACTGAATTCCTGCTGTCAAGCAAGAAGGCAGAGTCAAACCCAGAGCCTGACCACTACCCACCAGTTTAAAACAGAAAAAGCAAACAAAACCAGACAATAGCATACACACACTTACAGTCTTGGAATGATATTTCCTGCGTACTGTACTAGCTCATAAAGGTCTGCCACCTTCCTTCCTTTGGCAAATTCATCTGTCAGGTAGACTTCCAAGTAGTGCAGCTCATCAGAAATTGCCATGTCTTTTCCTCATAGTTAAGGATTTTAAGTTAGAATGTCAAACAGATTTCCATACTAATTTGCTCATTCACACACAGAGGCACTCACTCAGTTACAAGCGAAGATAATGATGAAGGGTAAAAGTCAGTTGGTTTTACAGATTTTGGAGTAGTATCCTGCAAGCAGAAATGTTGTACAGAGCTGATTTTTTAGAAAAAATCCCTGAAATCTCCCAGAGGAAGATATGAAAAACATTAAACACCTGCTTTATACCAAAGAGAAAAAAATCAACTTATACAGTGAGCAAATAAGTGTATATTCTCCTACAATATATACAGATAATTGAATACTGAGGAGAAAAGTGCTAGTAAATACCTGAGACTGACAACAAAAGCAGATGAACATTTCATTCCCAATTCAATATTTTAACTATTAGTTTCCTCTTCAAAGGATACAGAGCTCATAATAGCTCTTTGGAGATAACATGGAAGTCCGCAGCTCACCAAGCATGTTGGAAGCATGTTTCAGAGCATCCATGAGCTTGTTTTTGTCCTGTAGAGAAAGGGAGAACAGTCTGTTAGAAATAACTCTAGTCAACTGTAGGATTTTATAAATCTACACTTTTCTTTTTTTAAAAGCAAGCAAAGATTAAGTGAACATCAGGAAAGCACCAATTCTAATTAAGTCAATCAGTATCTAGCTTGTACTATACTGCTCATGCAAATTAAGTGGAACATTGCACCTGAAGGTGATATGTGAAGACAGAGCTACAGTAATAAATTGTAATACTAATGGTACAAAAATCTAAAATCATTTTGCTTAAGCAGCAATCCCCACTCAACTCTCTCGTTCTATCCAGCAAGCAAAACAGAAGGATTCCCCTTCTCCAAATCTGGTCTGCTGCTTTGCTCGGATCTCAGTAAGAAGCCTCTAGCAGACAGGCAATGCACACTGCCATCATCTTCTTCCCCTACTTCTCAGCCATGAAAAACACCCTACTGAAAGCCACTGTTTATTAGGCTGCATCTAACTTACAGTTCTGATGCATATAAAACTACCTGGCATTACACACACAAACCTCTAATCTTCCACCTATGCATACTTGTTCAACCCATCATGAGCAGCAGCAATAGGTTTTGAGGGAGAACAAAACGAATTGCTAGTGTGATCCACTTAGTGTATTTATATTGTCACTCAATCACTGAGAGCAGTGAAAAGCTCAGCTGCAGCTACTTCAAAGATTTCAAAAGCATTCCATAGAGTACAAAACTGGAAGAGGTGTTACTTTTCTTCCTACTGTCATCTGGCTGCAAACAAAGCTAGCTTGGTTAACCACATAAAAATTTATGGGAACAGTTAAGTTTTCATTGCAACTTTAAGCAGTTTCTCCAAATAAAAATAGGCTTCTCAAACCCAAGAAAGCTATGTGTGATAACATTATCTGCCTGCATTGGCTACAGTTTCAAGATAAAATCTCAGCACAACACTAGCCAATGGTGTTTGCAGTCACAGAAGAATTCACATATCAGTCTACAGTAAATGACTACAAAATTTATCCTATGCAGCAGGTAATTTATTAGCAGCCTCACAGTCTGTAACTGACACCAAGAAAACACTACATGGAAAAAACCAACAGTATGGTGCACAGTAGTCACATAACACAGTTCCATATAAAGTGAACTTGAATAACAGGAGCAATTAACCAGAAGGTTATTGAATACAAGCACGAATTATAAAGGTACATCTTTTAAGTTATCTTGTCAAATATTGGAGCAAAATCAGGAAGACACATTCAAAGAATATTCAAAGCTCACTCTCAATGAGCAGCTGCCTCATTTATTTACAAAGCCTCTGACACAGAGATGCATCAAGGGTTAATTTTCCTCACAGCACTAGAGATTGGTATTGATTTACTGTTTTATTATGAGCAGACAAGAAGCTTCATTGCATTTTAAAGTCCCATTCTTACCAAGCATCTCTTCATCTGGAAAGACTGCACCTTCACAGCCTGAATGGCTTCATCCAGGAGTTTTTCCTGTTCATCCTGAGGAGACTGCTGTGTTGTTGGCTGGAAAAAAAAACCACCAACAAACCAAACCAGAATTAAATTATTTTTATCAAGCAGTTTATGACTTGACTAAAACTGAGTTCCCTCAGTTTAGAACGCAGTGCAAGTGACAGTGCAGTGTGACCACTCAGAGCTGCCGGAAATAGCTGTGTGATAGGTGAGGGAGAAAGTTCCAGTGCCCTGCAAAAACCTGAGGGCAGGTTACAGGTAGCCTGTGAGCACCGTTGCTCCTCAGAGTGCAACGCCATGGGGGCAGAGCAGGGTCAACTTTTCCCTTCTCATGTAGAGGTCAAGAACCCAGTGCAAGTATCTGGCAAGGAAAAGCTCCAGGAGAACACAAAGACGACTGTGCCAAGAGGAAGCACTGCTGTAACTTCTTCCCACACAGCTTCAAAGCCATGCCCAGACCACACACATCGGCACTGGACAGATGCTCTCCTGTGCTCACAAGTCACAAGTTCTCCATTAACTGCTGTCTGAGCCACACAATTCTATTCAGGATGAGTTTCAGATAAGCAAAGGATAAAGTACACTTAGTGCTTTCTGGAAGGGACAAGCTACTTGCAGAAGGCAAGAGAGAGCCGAGGAGAAGCAACAACTCTTCATGTCTCCTACTTGTCCCAGTGACTCTCTTGCCTCTCCTCAGAGGCACATTCTATACCTTCAACTGAAACTTCCAATATCTTTTGACTTTCCACAGATCATATTGCATTTTCTTATAGTATTAAATAAATCCATTGCTTAAAGCCTTTGATTTCCCCTCAATCCAGCTATGATAGACTTTTTCCTGCAGCTGCTCCCTTCCCTCTACCAGATTAATGAGATTAGTTTCTACAAGCATTTTGAAGTTATCTACTAAGATGTCCAAATTTACTTGGCTCAGAGCTCCTAATGCTCTCCCCACCTGCTCTCAGCCTTCCTCCTAACACCTTACAAGGAAAAACCACCATCCACCTCTGGTTCAGGCTTAGTCTTCAACACCTCATTAAAGCATCTCCACCTCTCCCCTCGTCTTGCAGCTTGTTTTCAGATGGTCTCTCCAAAATACTGTCAGAGATAAAAACACTGATGTTGTGTCTCAACTACATCTTCTCTAGTCTTGACAAATACCTTGCACAGCAGGTTCTCTGAGCCTTCAGCTTCAGTAAATTCTCAGCTATTTATACTTGTTTCCTCCATCCACTGTGTTCAGAAGGTTCCTGGTCCTCTCTTTAACCGCATTTCAGAAACAAGCTAGCAGGCCATGAATTACATCACCCTAATGTTTTTAAAAACTCCATCTTCAGTATCAACTCCCACACACCCCATGCTTGGAGTCCCCATAAAATATCTTTCGAGGACTGAGATGAAAATTGAGGTCATCTTTAAAATAGACAAGTTTCAGTTTAATACCAACTTCATGGTTACAAAGCATTGCACACCCCTGTTATTCCCCATATTTAATTGGGTCCTTATTCTGCAATTGGAACCTCCCTAATAAGAGTCACAGACAGTATCTCCCCACTATCCTCTTCAACACCCAGAGTGCCCTGCAATGCTGTTCTTCCTTCATCACTCCCTAACAGGCAGTCAAATGCCACTCTTAAAATTTCTCAATCACACAGATGGACAAAACCAAGGCTGATCTGATCCAACACTGGCAACAAACTTGCTTGAAGAAAGTCATACAAGATACAGATTGCTTCCAACCAACACTTCTGACTCAACGTACCTCAGTAATACTCAAACTATGCACAATAATTAAGAAGTCCACTTAGTCAACAGAAAAAGCCATGTCTGCTAATTAGAGTGGCTGCACCTCTTGAAGCTCATTCCATATTTAATTAATCCCACAAAGTGCAGGTCTCCCAAAAATGATCTAACCATAAGGCAAAAGCAGCAACCATGGCTACAAGACCCTATTTCCCAGGCAATTCAATAGCTAAAAACCCTTAGAAAAACTCAAACTGTGAAACAAGTATGTTCTGCCAGCAGAAGTTTGCTCTAATTGCTAAGCTTTAATTATTCCATGACAGATCAGACTTTCAAGGAACAGCAAATGAGAGTGCTGGGACTTGTGTGCAACAATCAATATCGAAACATCACCTAACAGACTTGCTGAATTATGTCTGTGCCAGAACACTGGTCACACTCTGCAGTCCCCTGAACCCACAGCAGTGCTTTGGAGAAGATAAATCACTCCTGAGGTGATGCCATACACTCTGACTGCTGCACGTCTCTATTAAAGCACTGCTAGAAACAATTCAACAATGCCAACAGTAACCACAGCTTCCAAAGCCCCCTTCCCCTAATGGGCACTAAGCTTACACAGCTGCCAGCCCTGCTCTTCCATCCCCAGTTGTTCATGAGACCATATAGTGCTGGAGAGCAGTTCAGGCTGTAAAATATCAAAAAAGCTGGAAAACCAGCCCAGCTGATGGATAGTTTACCATTCATCTATTACTTCACCCCACAGCAACATAAAACAGTACAAGTGGGGCCATGAAGAGAAGGCTTATTAACAGTAACACCAAATTAAAGCATTTACTGAAACACACAGTATCTGCTGTGTTGGCTGATTCCATGTGCATTGGTTTCCTTACTTCTGATGTGAAAACATGCTGGTTATAGCATAATGCTACTACAGCTTTGAGACTATGCTTTAGATGATGCCAGCCATGATCTCAGCAGATGTATCTATTTTCTTACACAACTTTAACCATTGTCTTTTAGCAGCAGTTGGGGAAAAACTGGAATTTCAGAGCCTTCCTATTTATAATGAACCAGAGTCAGCTTTACATCAGATTCTGTCTGCATTAACAGAAGACACTGGCAGTACTTCCCTTTCTGCTCTCCATTTGAGCAGCCAGGTCCCACACCCTATTCAGCACTGGGACCATAGTCAGTACTTGACTGAATTCATCAGCAGGAGCATTTTCGTGTTACAGAAGAAAAAAGTTAATTTCCTGTGGTATCTCTTCAAGATACAGAGAATTAAGAAAGAGGAGGAAAACTAATTTTGTATCTGTTCTGATCTGAAGACTGAGAAGGTGATTGGTCTAAACAAAGATGTCTTTACCACAAGGGTGTTGCACTTCATGCCTAAGAAAAGGTAACTGGAGCGTTTTACAGCAGCACAGACAGCGAGATAATCTACTACTACTGTCACAAGCATGTAACAGAAGCAGTAGTGTTGCTTGAGGCGTTTATAGCACCTTTACTTCTGCAGGAATAGAAGACATTTTAACAGCAGCACCACTTAACAAGTTTCAACTCTTTCTTACCTTTCAAAGTCTGAATATTTGTCAGCTTACCCTTTTCTTTGGACTTCAGAAAGCAAGCTACTTTCAGCTTCAGAACCGTAGATATTTCCAAACATAACCTGGTTATTATCAAGTGATACACAAGATGACATTAAGACACACATATCCTGACACACATGCCTGAAGTTTGAGGACATGTTGGCAAAAGGCAAGTGAAGTGAAGAGAATATACGGCAAAAGCCCACCAGTGACATCCAGCAGGGCACACACTGAATTAGAACACAATTCTTCTGTCAGATTCAATGCTGAATAAAGCTGTTTATGCTCTGTATCTTCCACTTAAATTAGTAACCTAGTAACACAAGATGGTATTTTCAGATGTTATTTTATGAAAAAAGCAACTGTGATGTGGAGTCCTGTGCCCATTTACAAGCAACAACCTTGAACAGAAGCCTTTGAAGTGGAAGATACTTGGACACTGGACAAAAGCAGCAGTACTCCATGTACAAGGCACAGAATATCCTGCCTTGTACATGTACAATAAGGTATAAACTCCTGCATGAACACAAGACAAGCAATTTATAGCAATTATGCAGCCATTTAGACTTTAGAAATGCCTGAGCCTTACTCACACGAGATACACTGCAAACGTTGAAGAAAAAAGGAGAGGTGATGTGAAGAGTTTTCTGCTTTACTCGTTCCCTAACCTTTTCTCTTCTGAAGCAACAAGAAAGCAAGTGAGCAGTGGAGAAGGGACAAAGAACAAGCTCCCACAGCTGCACCGTCAGTTTCTGTACAAGAGACAACAGCCTTTTTCCAGCTTTGAAGATAGCACTATCTTAAGTCACCACAGGCAAGTTATAGAAGTCACAACACACAGCAGATGAGTTTGGAGGGGGAGTGAGGAAAGGTCGCTTTTGGTGGGGGTTTTTTGGTGTGCTTGTTTTTGTTGTTCTTGCTTTCATGTTCTGTTTCTTTCGTTTGTTTTTGGTTTTTTAATTTAAATCAAGGCCAGTGAACCTTAAATTGCTTTGGAAAACAATATTTTTTTTTAAAACCCAAAACAGCTTGAAACCAGCTGATCAGAGTGGGTAATACAAGTCATCCTGCAGATAACAATTACTGAAGTATATTATGGCAGCAGCAAACTGGATTCTGGTCTGTGCCATTCCTCTTGATAGCAACTACTCTTGAACATACACAGCAAACATTACACCTACTGTGTACAACTTACTGATTTTCTAACGCTCAGTTCCATAAGAAGACTTGATAAGAGTCTTATTTAGTTCCATATTCGACACTGAGCTACACTCTAGAGATGGTTATTATTTTGGGCCAATGTGCTGACTTATTCCACTTAAAAATCCGGTACCTTGCAGTACTGACACTGAGCAGAGTTGGAATGAGCTTGTCAAGCTACCAAACAGCTCATTTTCTAACACACAGGTATCTTAAGCAGATGCAGAGTACAAATAACACAGAATAGAATGTTTTGCTTCCATTCTAAAGTGCATTTTCATCTAATCTCCAGAAGTCCTTTCCTTTAGATAACCGATGTGCTTACACAGCCTATTCCACACATGACCCTTCGATTTGCTCACATGCTCGTGTTTAGTACCACAAGCGAGATTTACCCAAGGAGGTTTTCCTGCCTCCTCCTCCCAGCTGGATGTTGTAAGGACTACCTACCAATCAATCACTGTTGAGCCACTTAAAATTAATGCTGCCCAAGAGAGAAGATGGGTTAGCCATGGAAGCGGATCGGGACAAGTGCCAGCCTGCAGATGAAGCCTGGGTGCACACAACACACTGCTGTGGGAGCCACAGAGAATTATCACACAAAAAGAAGCGTAAGTGTTTGATACCATACAGGAAGCATTACTCTGCCACACCGAAGGCTCCAGAACCTCTATTATATCTCACAGTACAGGAGCTCAAAGACAAACCAGAGAGCTGAAAACATTTTTCGCATGTTGAAACTGGTACTTACTGCCACAGAAAGCCACAAGACATTAAGGAGTACCAAAGAGATGGACCTTTTCATTCAGGGGATGATCAAAACCAGCCGGAGTCCTCTTAAAATGAGTCTTGTTAAAGGCACTTAAGCATTCAGATTCAAGATTTAAACCAAGCTCAGCCATAGGAAATTGCAGTGGAGCCTAATTTGGCAGAGGGGATTATCCCAAGTTTAATACCTGTGATTATCTGAAGTTTAACACCTGTAAGTTTATTTTTTTCTGAATCACCTCATATCAGCTATTCTTAGAAAGAGGCCATGACACCAGACAAGTCTCAGGCCAATTCTCATGAAAATGACAGGCGGAGAAAACTTCTGTCATTCCTCAGTCAATGACTACCACAAAATATTCACGTGGGGGACACAGACTGCTGTCTACACAGATTCAGCATTTCTCATCACCCAATTCAGTATTTACCATTACACTTTCAAGTAACATTACAGAGTTTGCCCACACCACCCCCCCAGGATACATGATTCAACGGATACCAACATCCATAAAACTTTAAAAACAAAGCCTATTCCAAAGCCCTAAGCTGCACAATCCCCTCCTTACAAAGCATTCAGTTATTTTTTGCCTATCTATATACTGCTAGTACTGTTTATACTCCACACTTAGATTAATTAACACACCATAATGGATAGAGCAAGTGCTGCTTAAAATTTTATTGAATATTAAATAACACTGAAGACATACTAAAGACTTGAGTTTTACTAGGAAATTTGATCATCCCCTTATTCTCACTAAAGACTGAAAACCATTTCTCAGCAAGTGTTATTTCCATGTGGGAATTTCAGGTCTCGCAGAATCCACTGGGTTGGAAGAGACCTCAAGATCATCGAGTTCTACCCGTGACCAATAACCACCTTTGTCAACCAGACCATGGCACCAAGTGCCATGTCCAGTCCTTCCTTAAACACCTCCAGAGATGGTGACTCCACCACCTCCCTGGGCAGCCCATTCCAATGTTTATTCATTCTTTCTGTGAAGAAATTCCTCCCAGCGCCCAACCTAAACCTCCTCGGCACATCTTAAGGCTGTGTCCTCTCGTCCTGTCACTTGGCTGCTGGCAGAAGAGCCCGACCCCCACCTGGCTACACCCTCCTTTGCCTCCCTAATAAACACCAACATTTGCGCCAAACAGCACTAACGAGCTGGGCCCTCCAATGCGAAACCACCTCTCCTGATAGAAAAGAAAAGAAGTTCACTAGGGCAGCCTGCGACAGCAGTTTTGAAGGGCTGGAGGGCGGACAGCCCGGGCACACGTGCCCAGCACCGGCAAAGACACAACGCCGGGTCCATCCCAGGGGCAGCGCGATAAAACAGCCCGAAACTCTGCCCGCCGGTGCAGCGATGAAAATACCCACTTCCCCT